>JARACY010005438.1:0-21842 GCA_029255725.1 Scrobipalpa atriplicella | reverse complement strand
ACCTAGGACGCAAGCATTTTCACAAACATAAAGCAATCGGATGCCGGTGAGATGTGAGATGATCCAAAAAGTTATCCTGCAGATCTTACTACTATTCAGATGGACTAATGGTATTGTTACCATTGTTGTGCAAGCTTGTCATCACACTGCTCCCAAAGAAAGGTGATTCCGTGCTTCGGAGGGGCACGTTACGCCGTCGATATGGTTCTTCTGTCTCTAATAGTATTCATTACACAAATATTCATAACACATATTTTTATGATGTCAGAGGCCTAACTATGAAGATTTAAACAGTATTTAAATATAAACTACAGATATAAAAACAGTAATTAGCAAGCACCTTTTCAGGTTTATCAGATTGAAATCAACGTCACAAATAGAAAAAAAAAAACACCTCGAAAAGCTTGCAGAGTTTTGGACTTTGAATTTCGTATTAAATTTCAATTAAGTATTATCAAAATATTTCATTTTATTTGGGTTGTAAACCAGTAAAGCTTTATGTGTTACATTTTACGAGTGTCTGTGTTCTGCCGCACGCTACGAACAATGTCACTTGAAAGAGACGCCGATATTCGCTCACACTTAATACCACCATACCACTATGAAGGCCACACAAATATAAATCTCTCTGTAGGTATAAACAAGGGGTAAGGTACATTACTTTTGCTTCATTTTGGAAACCTTGTAAGGTAGAGTAGTCGATTGACCACATTTTTGTCAATTATTTCTATTTACTACGATCTTCCCGAAGGGTTTGATATAATGTAGGTAATGGCTTTCGCATACCTAGGTATTTTTTCAGTCTTCCTTGATAACTTCAGATAACTTCTGTTTTTTTTTTCTTTCATCTCATTTAATTTCAAGTCAAATGGAAATTTTAATTTCGAAATCCTAACAACCTTTTTCCTTCTGTGAGTAAGTATTAATATTAAAATTGCAGGCAGGACATGTTTTATGTATGTTCGTTTTGAAAGTTCCGAAGTTGGCAGGAAGTTAGAATTTTATTCATAACTTTCTAACGGCTTCATTGTACGAAGTGAATTTTATGGATTTCGAAATTAAAATTTCCATTTGACTTGAAATTAAATGAGATGAAAGAAAAAAAAAAACAGAAGTTATCTGAAGTTATCAAGGAAGACTGAAAAAATACCTAGGTATGCGAAAGCCATTACCTACATTATATCAAACCCTTCGGGAAGATCGTAGTAAATAGAAATAATTGACAAAAATGTGGTCAATCGACTACTCTACCTTACAAGGTTTCCAAAATGAAGCAAAAGTAATGTACCTTACCCCTTGTTTATACCTACAGAGAGATTTATATTTGTGTGGCCTTCATAGTGGTATGGTGGTATTAAGTGTGAGCGAATATCGGCGTCTCTTTCAAGTGACATTGTTCGTAGCGTGCGGCAGAACACAGGACACTCGTAAAATGTAACACATAAAGCTTTACTGGTTTACAACCCAAATAAAATGAAATATTTTGATAATACTTAATTGAAATTTAATACGAAATTCAAAGTCCAAAAACTCTGCAAGCTTTTTCGAGGTGTTTTTTTTTTTCTATTTAGTGACGTTGATTTCAATCTGATAAACCTGAAAAGGTGCTTGCTAATTACTGTTTTTATATCTGTAGTTTATATTTAAATACTGTTTAAATCTTCATAGTTAGGCCTCTGACATCATAAAAATATGTGTTATGAATATTTGTGTAATGAATACTATTAGAGACAGTAAGAACCATATCGACGGCGTAACGTGCCCTCCGAAGCACGGAATCACCTTTCTTTGGGAGCAGTGTGATGACAAGCTTGCACAACAATGGTAACAATACCATTAGTCCATCTGAATAGTAGTAAGATCTGCAGGATAACTTTTTGGATCATCTCACATCTCACCGGCATCCGATTGCTTTATGTTTGTGAAAATGCTTGCGTCCTAGGTTTCGAAGTTAGTTCGCTATTGTCTCGGCTATCTCTGCTCTATTCAACAGTCAAGTGCTAACCCAAGGTATTAAGTAAATTCTCTATTTTCTTAAGTGACCCAGTACCTAGAAAACAGCTGTTTTCATGACAAAACAAAGCTAATGAAAAACGGAGTTCCTAGCCAGGCTATTTGTGTTGCAGCTGCAGTCTTTGCCCTGCCGCAAAATTGGATTATCACCGCAAGCTTCCTTCAAACTGTTACTTTCTTTTGTTTTCGCATTAAGGCCCGTATTTATAATCAGCTCTCAAGAGTAACAGCGAGTTTGAGTTCATATCAGAAATGTCATTCCAGTACAAAATTACCTGTCAAATCCGCACTCAATATTGCTCTCAATCTTGAGATCGCTTCATAAATACGAGCCTAATGCTTGTATTTATGAAAGTCACTCAAATTTGATACTAGTTTTATGTACAGTTTTAAGTCGCCTGTCTTACTCAGTCTAATTTTTAGTTGCTACTTAGGAACGCTATCACGACTCAGACTTCAGCCGAGTCGCTCCTAATTTATAAACATTATAATTCAAATTTAAAACGCGGGCGCGCACTCGAGATGGGTCGCTTATCACGTATAAGTTAATTATTGTGGTCTGGAGTTGACTTAAGTTCGTATCAGCCATGTGTTTTGCGCCATTTTGGATTGTTCAGTCATAACGGGGTGTATGGAGATGTTATACAGGGTGTTAAAATCAACAATACGGGGTGTATGGAGAAGTTATACAGGGTGTTAAAATCAAAAATACGGGGTGTATGGGGAAGTTATACAGGGTGTTAAAATTAACTTGACGGAGTGTAAGAGAAAGTTATACAGGGTGTTAAAATCAACTATACGGGGTGTATGAGAAGTTGTACAGGGTGTTAAAAACAACTATACGAGATGTATGGAAAGTTATACAGGGTGTTAAAATCAACTTTACAGGGTGTATAGAAGTTATACAGGGTGTCAAAATCAACTTTACTCTGTGTATGTGGAAGTTGTTTTTAACCCTGTAAAGTTGATTTTAACACCCTGTATAACTTTCCCTTACACCCCATAAAGTTGATTTTAACACCCTGTATAACTTCCACATACACAGAGTAAAGTTGATTTTGACACCCTGTATAACTTTCCATACACCCTGTATGGTTGATTTTAACACCCTGTACAACTTCTCTATACACCCTGTAAAGTTGATTTTAACACCCTGTATAACTTTCCATACACCCCGTATAGTTGATTTTAACACCCTGTACAACCTCCCCATTCATCCCGTATAGTTGCTTTTAACACCCTGTATAACTTCCCCATACATCTCGTATAGTTAATTTTTAACAGCCTGTATAACTTCCCCATACACCCCGTATAGTTGATTTTAGCACTCTGTATAACTTCCCCAGTCAATCAAGTTAGCCTACATTGTCCTAGCCCAACTGGGGAAAATCTGGTGGAATGCAGCCTCGACACTGGCTGATTTGCCAGTTGCATTAGCCAAATAAGTTAAAAGAAGAAGAAAAAGACTGACTCACGATTATGAACTCGATTTAGCTGATACGTACCTGATTTGAGTGCGGTTGCGTTTATAAATTAACAAGCTACTCAAGTTCTGAGTAAAAGTTTAATTCAAACTTGCTTGATCGACTCCCAAGTGCGGTTCTGAGTCTCAACTATAATTGCGGCCCAGACTCTCCCCGAGGACATCTTGGATATCTTTCAAGAAACAACGTACTTAAGTAAATCCATCTAAAATATTTTACGGTACTATATCAAAGTTACCTACTTAGATATTTTAAAAGCTTTCTCTCAAAAATAATCTCTTTTTGTGCTTCCTTCTTTTATCCATTAACAGTAGATATAATTTCTGTTATAATATTTATGAAATTCTAATTCCCTGTTTCTCATATATATTTTTTTTTACTTTTGTTTTTATTATTTTAAGAACCTAGCACCAACGTTAAAAAACGTCTGTCTTTCCTAAAGTATGTTTTTATTTTAATGGTGGTTATCTTTTTTTAATATTGTATTGTATGTACAAAAACATGAACTCTATTCAGTTTCTGGATTTTCTTATTTCATTAACGACGGCGGGCGAGTAATTATAAACTTTATTGTAAGAGTTTTGAACCGTCTATAATAACTTATTCGTTTATGTAGGTACCCAACGACTATATACTCAAAGACGGCGAAAAAAAAAATCATACACACAACTTTGAGCATATTTTGAGCACGAATTTGTATTGCAGATACAGAACTCTGGCGTTTATTTCTACTTGGCAAATTTCTAATGTCCCGTACGCTAAAACCGTTTTTTAAGGGCCCTAAGTAGACGTTACCGCAAAAAAAAAAACGGACATACATTTTCTCTGAGTTACAACTTATTTGGATTGCAGATACAGAGCTCTGCCAAACTAAGCTCCTATTCTTCCTTCGCAAACTTCTAATGTCCCGTATGCTAAAACCGTGTTTTTAAGGGCCATAAGAAGACGTTACCGCAGCGCTGTCGCACCACACGCGCCGTATGTAATTTACGACTGCAGGCCTCCCCTCGGGACACTCCTTTTTCGACGGTTTCCGGTAACTTATTTCAGCTTGAGAACCCAGGAGTAACCAGAATCAAGACTAGAATTGTTTTTAATTTTAATCTGTTATTATTTTTGCATATTAAGGCAAGAAGACATTACCGCACTGTCGCTTCACACCCGCCGTATTATATGTAATCTGGGTCGTTCCGGCTTTGAGAATTTTTTGGCAGTTGTAAGATGTAATTCCTACTGAGGAAAACATTGGAATTGGGAGTAACTGGAAAGCAAATAAGGTTTGGCGAGATCGTTGTATTTATGTTAATTTTTGTTTCTTTTAATTGGTAGACGATTTGATGGCTATATCTAGTGATAAATATTTTCAAAATTCTATTCCTAGAGCTGAACTTTACATTTAAACTGAGAATAATTAATAAAACACTATTATTTTTATTAATTCAACACTATGTTATTTTTATTAAATTAGTCGTTTTCCAGGCAAATTTCACTTCATATTATGAAAATAAGTACTACTAAACCGGTTCCATTCCACCATCATCTGCCTATCATAATATTATTATAGTGTGAAACAAGAAAATTTATTTCTTTTGGTCGAAACAGGAAGCGACTCGTTTTATCCTACACGAAATAAGGTTGAAATCGGGCGAAATGTACCCCCAATTTAATTTTATCTCGCTTGCGATAACGGAAAACAATGGATTTTTAATTCAATAATACGCTTTACGTAAAAGGGATTTATGCCGATTTTTATTAAATATTTATAATTGCAATACAAAATGGGAACGCATTATTTTTTAAACAAGTCCATTCACTTCGTTGTGGAATGTTTAATTTCAAGAACTCAATTTACAATATCACAGTGCTCTTTGATTTTTAAAACACACGATTATGTAATTTATAAGTGTTTGCAGACTCCTCTCGCATGAAATTATTTTGAGAACGAAAAACAAACGATAAAAATTCATAAGTTTTATTCATAGAAACCACTATCACAAAAGCAAATATATTCTGAAAGCAATTAAAACCCGAAAAAAGTATTACAGCGCACCGTGAGTTTACTCCAAAAGTATAATGTAATTTTTGCTATTCCACTTTTTGCTCCTGAAAGCAGTGAATAAAAATGAACGCTTTGTTTTCGCGTTAAAATCTGAAGCAGCAACTTGTCTAGCCAAGAGTTAAACCAAAATGAACTTTACGTATATGAAAGTAAGCCAACAGTAGATACTGGCAGAGAAAACACGGAGGAACTACCTACAAAAAATATTTAGGTATCCTAAAGGACAACGGGCAAAAATGTATGGAACTTGGTCCAAGACGCTACACTGATAAGACTTGTAGGAAATGAAAGTAAATACTTGGCATATGATTCGGGACAAGTATTATCAAAATCCATCACCCCCACTTAGGTCTGTAGCATATGCACACGTTCCCACTTGCACTCGGTTCAGTTGCCCGCCCATGGTAGCTATGAGTAATTGCTATGTACACTTTTTACTACAAAAGTGTTGAAACGGTGTACTCCAATGTAAGAAAAAAGCCTAATGTGACAACCAGATGGTACATAAAAAAGTTGGTAGCGTATCTGTAACCCCCTTTGTGCAGCAAGTGCATATGCATAGGTATGCTACTGTGCCAGGTTGCCTTCTTATATTTTTGTATGCTGCCCATCCTCATATCAAGTTCTTCTAATTCTTGTAGATTACTAGTACAAACTGTTCACAAATTACAAAGAAAATCCGGCCAAACACGTTACTTGTTGTTACTTCGCTCATGTAGGATTGTATCCTGACCATATTTTACTGGGATGCTAATTTCAAAGCCACGTCTATTGGAACAGATAACGTTGTAAATGTCAATCTCAGTAGGTCTTCTCCATTTTGAGGGGATCAAACTTGCGGATAGGGATTATAAGGGTGAGATAAGGTTATTTCTGAAGCCTAGATTTGTAACTGTCCTAAATTCCTTTGTTGAGCTGCAAGCGGTCCATGAACTAAATAAGCAAACCTCTGGAACCACGTTACTCAATAACCCGTAGGGGAAAAAAATTGAGGTACACCTACTACTTTATTTAAACTGGATTAGCTGAGCCTAGCGCTGAAATAAAAATAATTTAAAACGCCTACCCGACCGTCAAAATTTCTCGGATGGCGGACATTTAGTGTTTACGTACTAACTTGCTCGTAACTCAGGGTGAAGTGGTCTGAGCTTTGTGATCTCGATCTTGAAGGTCATAGTTTGAATCTCATCGGGGGCATAACAGAGTTGATTATTATTAATTATTGCTTTGTAACGCAGGCTGATTTTATTTGTCTAAAATTTCTAAATAAGTAAGATGATTCCATGCTTCGAAGTATGCATGAAGCTGTCGGTCTCGGACGCAGTCTACCTATATCCGATATAAGAAAACTACTGTCACTTCTCAATTTTTGGCAACACATTTCTCTACATAGATACCTATACTACAAGTTTTATTAAATACAAAACTACGGCACTGTCAAATCTATACTTAATATTGCTCTTACTCTCGCTTCCAAAATAAGTGGGATATCTATATGGAGCAAAGTAAGTTCGACAGACTTTCATAAATATGATTACTGTTCCGCCACCAGGGATTCTTTTTAGGCTCCTTTCAGAGCAACTTACTTTAATAAAAAGAATCCTGGTGGCGGAACAGTAATCATATTTATGAAAATTGTGAATTAATTGCTTTGTAACACAATTACTTTGACGAGGGTCAGGGAAAGACACAAAGCTTGTGCTCTTAGTGAAACCTTTTAACGAGCACGTTACCGTTAAGCGGCGCCGCCATATTTTTTGACGTGTTTTACTAAGGTGGTAACAGAGCAGAGGTGATGCCACATTTCGTTCAATGGGTACCAAGCATTATCATCAATTTATTATGATTCACCTCAATATGAAGTATGTACTTAATTCTTTATTATGTTATCCAACAAGTCTCAATTTACACCAAGCAATTAAACTTTGCATTGCAAGAATGCTAATACTACCTCTATTTAATTATAAAATAAGATAAGAGCTATAAAAATGAATAATTACTTGATGGTTGCGCCACTTTTCGAATAAATTAATTGTATCTCAAATATCAATAAATTGCGATTTACCACAGCCTGCTCAACCTTTGCTCTGTTAGCTCCTTAAGCAGTGGCGCCATATTTTTTGACGTGTTTTATAACATTTTTCAACACGGCTCGGGCATAAATGAAAAATTTAAATTCATAACGCCGGCTAAGAGCTCCAACAAAATTATCCTTTCAGACAACATCTCCATGAAGGAAAAACACCTTTTGATGTTTTTCACATTGTCTGTCCTGTGGATGTTTTCACCGAAATATCAAAAAGGAGATCGCTATGATATTCGGTAAAAAAAAAACCTATAACTTTAAGCTATAGTTTGAACGATAAGGATCACTTACAAAACAGATCTTTTTTCAGAAGTATTTTTCTTAAAATATTTTTCTTTTCTCGCCATTTTTTTATATTTTCTTGTAAAACAGCGAAAAAGCAAAAGTAGGTATTAACAATCCATGAAGTCCAAGCTGTATTCTTTTTCTTCTTCTTTGATGAGTAGGTTTTTATGTTGACAAACGACTCGAAACAAGCCGTTCGAAAGTCCGCTCCCGTCCGTCCGCTCGAAAGAAGATGATCATTATCATTACCTATTAATTATCTAATCTAATTCGAGGGTTTCATTTTTACTTGTAAAAAATCCCTTGTTACGAGATCGTTAGGAGTTTTCAATCTGCTATTTAAATGTACTCTTCTTTTATTACGGGACAAAAATTTACTCTTCGCGCCGCTCCGTCCCTTTGCTTCTTAATTGTCTCATAAAACAAAGGGAATGAACCGTTTTGCGTCGCCGGTACGGTACTCCCATTTCGGAAGCGGGTTTCACAGCTCTTCGTGTGAAATACGTTATTCACTTGTTTGTATTGTTCAAAAAAAAAGAATTTGATGATTGCCTTATTCCCCATTTTTAGTCTGCTGCGGTCGTATTAAAAAGAAACGCGAAGCTATCAGTTTCATGGATGTCTCTAAAACAAATTTGAATTCACAGATTGTGGATTTTTATTTAGCTGGTGACGATCTGTCTACTCCGTAAGGAATATTAGTGTGATTTAATGTATTTAAGTAAGTGGATTGCGATGGGTAGTATGATAAGATAACTTTTCTGATCCGACACCAGGAAAATTAAAAAAAAGCACTTCTATAAGAGCAGTCTCTTCTTTGTGATTTTAATTCAAAAGAAAGCAGTGCTTTGTGATTTCAGTGCAAAAGGAAGCACTACTGACTTTGTCTTCTCAAATTCTTTTGCTATAAAAATCAAGCTCACCCATTTTCTTTTTACTAAAAGATTCTCTCAGCGATGTTGGGGAGTTTCAAAAGTTTTTTGCGAACCGGGAGTGGGCCCGTGCCTCGGTCCGTTCGAGAATTTCTGATGTCGAAGCTCTTTTAGAAAATTCCCTTTCATTGCGTCAGCTTAATCCCTGACATAAATTATTTCACCCCAGATTCGCACCGGTCGCTTTGAAGCCGACAAAATATGGAATTTGCAAATTGAAAACTCCACAGGTATTTTCTGTCAGGTGATTTATGAATGGTAGACAGACAGCGATAATTAACAAAGACAAATTAAATACAATATTCATTCTGTTTCCTCGCCGGAGTGAGATAGGAAGACAAGTGAGAACACACGAGATCATTTATTAAAACAACCGAGTGCTACATAAACTTTGTTAAACGTTGAACTCAAAAAGGACAAAAGAGTAGAAAGAGAAAATGCCTCAATGAAATGTTTGATGTTGTAATGAGGGACCAAACTAAAAGCTAAATACAGATGGCGCTCTGGGCGACTGTACCTTATTTCGTGTCAATGTCACATGTGTATTGCGATTTTATCAGTTTTTTTAACATAAACGATATTTTTTTCAATATAATCACTTTCTTTGTAATGCGCTGAACACATTCAACTAGCATCACTTGCATTGAAGTTTTTAATACGTAATTTTTTTTCCCACTGTCTCTCACTGTTTTCTTTATTTGTAATCTTTGGAAAACAAATGAATTCCCCTATTTTTGCAATTAAATGCACTGCATTGTGGCATTTACTGATAATATTCTAAAAATATTCAATTTGTTTACAAAAGTTGGTACAATTTGACAGTTCTCAAGGTACAGTCGCCCATGCGACACCTAGCGGGAGAAAAAGGCAGTTTTCCTCCCAATTCTCTATTCTGAAATTGATGTAGTACTATTATATATTCTGTGATTGATGTCAAAATTACAACTTTCTGCCACAACGTTGGGCGCTTTTCCACTAGACGTCACGTCAACGGCAACGGCGACGGCACGGCGACGATCACGTGACAATATCTATGGGAATCGATGACATGCCGTGACGGTGCCGTGCCGTCAAGTGGAAAAGCGTGTCATATAATTTCATTGATTTTCATACATTATCTCACCTACGATATCGTCGACGGTACCGTGCCGTCGCCGTTGCCGTTGACGTGCCGTCTAGTGGAAAAGCGCCAATCGGTGAAAAAACATCCAGTTTTAACTAAGTAAAATGCTAATGTCCTATGCAGCTGGCAGGATTGCAAGATAGACAGGGCAAGCCACGTTGCCTGACTGACATTATCCTGTCGGGTGATATTACCCTGCCCGTCCCGTGCAAATGTCGGAACGCGAAATTATCATTTGGCCCCCAGAAACACCGCATTTGGCCGGCTTTTCGTGTCATGTGATAGGCAATGAGCGGCGACCGAATAAACAAGGTAAGTTGGTAATAATACAGTTGCAGATAGGTAAATTTGCCATTTAGATTTGAAATATGTGCTTTTCAGCTTTTGAGATAAGCTTGCTTTATGATCATGGCATTGCTGACGCTGTCTTGTTCACTACTGATGGTCTAGAACCCAGTCAAAGCAACAACTTTAGATGAAATTGTCCCGAATCGCAAAAGGCAAACCAAAAAATGTTTAAACCAATTTCAAAAATTCAAAACAGCACAGCTTAGCACAAAAGAAAAAATACGCGCTTTAATTCTCGTTTCATCCAGTGTTTCGGGAATCACAGCAGATATCCATAAAGCGATTCCAGCGCTGCGCTAAGGGATGAGAAAAATAACAGCAATTTTTCGCGTCATTGGCATTCGCTCCGGAGTCTAGGCGGCCGGCGCTGCGTTCTTGCCCATTTATCACGGCGGGCAACGCGAAAAAATCACGCGTTTACTGACCCGTTACTTTTCCATTTACAGAGAGTTCTCGCTTATCTCACCCGTGAAATATCCCCTTAATCTCATTGAGAACAAACATCTTTCAGTATGAAGTGTAAGAATTATAATGCAGAAATCAATCAAGTAAAATCATACGTTTTTTTTATTATTAGAAATATCTAGTTTGTTCTTGACACAATGCCAGTGATGACAGTGATAGAGTTGACTATGGAGAGAGCTTACTCAAAAGATGCCTGTTATAATGGCACTGGCACTCTCACGCACAGAAAAAACACAGCAAGTTGTTTGGCGCCAGATTTATGTGAGAGGGTGGTCGCGAACCAGGTAGCCCTGCGCGGAGCCTACCACTACCACCGCTTTGTTGGGATCGTTCAGCCGGACTTTATATATATTACTATTAATATAATAATAGGCAAGCCTATGTTGCGTTTCCCGAGGCGGACCACTAGATGATAGATACCATTCCACCCTAAAGGTCACAGAAAGCAATACTTTTGGTTTTCACAATGCCAATCGTAATAAACTTTTATAGAAGTATATTTTTTATAAAACTTGTTTATTACCTATAGCAGAAAACACTGTAAGAAAATATCAAGAAGGCTTAAGATGTTCCTCGCCAGACTTCCCAGAAGTACTCAAGGGAGAGTCTTAATGCGGAAACAAAAGAAAGTAACAGTTTGAAGGAAGCTTGCGGTGATAATCCAATTTCGCGGCAGGGCAAAGACTGCAGCTGCAACACAAATAGCCTGGCTAGGAACTCCGTTTTCATTAGCTTTGTTTTGCCGAGGAAACAGCTAGAATGTTTTCTAGGTGCCAGATTGTTTAACGAAATGAAATTGCAGCGGCTTTTAAATTAAACTTAAATTTTATTACTGTACCTTACACAATGGAATGATTCAAAACTCTGAATACCTACATAAAAGAAAAAGTTTCATTTTGTTAAAAAAATATTTTTCCTGTTTTTGAGTACCGAAACTAGCGATTTTTTTTCCTGCATTGAGCATTTACAAAGTTTGGTCTAAAAATGGTAGAAACTCAAGTTGTCGTTGTGTATATATTTACTGTGCTAATAATATATATTTACAGGTTCATCAAATCTTTTGGTTTAAAAATTTTTTTTTTAGTACATAGCAGCAGTTGGTGACTAAGTAGCATCCTAGTTTGCCATTTTTGCATTGCGCAGTGCGGAATGATTGAGCAGATATTATGGAAATATTATGAAACTTGGTGAGCTCGTAATTCTGATGGAGTAACATCAAGAGTCAGATCGCGTAGAAATGAAATCCAATTTATAATCTGCGTGAACCATATCACGAGGCACATGTGGCGGCAGCGCATGTAATGCTGAATAAATATGTATTAAAAATTACGTACAGCGCGCGCGATGCGAGCATTTTATAGATTTTCTAATACCACGCCGAAATGTGATGGGATTTTGCAGGCAAATGGGTTTGATTTAGAACGGGAAGTAGTTTGTTTAAGTACTTGGATAAATACTTCCATACTGGACTGGAAGCGATACAAAACTTGGAACCTTCCAGCTGCTTTAAGTTCACGTGTGTCCATAAACTAGTAGAGAAGAATCTGAATGATTTGACGACCATTACAATTTCTGACAAAATATTGCAACAGAATTTGTAATAGATGATAAAAACGCACCTATTTGCAAATGTTCACATATATTATAGGTAATTATAGTTGTACGTTGCTGAAATATAACAACAGCCAAAAATTAAAGTAAAATCCTTTTTCTCATCGTGCCACTCAAAATTCACCAATAGCCCTGGCAGTGTGCTAGTGTCACTTCGCATTTGCCGTAATGTCCTGAATGTTAAGGGGGGGAAAGGAGATCGTTTCGGATAAGCACCTCAACGAATCCCTTCGTGCGTGCATCCATACGCAGCCCTGCGAGAAAATCTCGCGTTACCATTGTACCATTATACAGGATGTATTTATCATCATAGATCTTTTAAGCACATAAATAGTACCTACCAAATAAAATTGATTTTATTTTTTTAAATGATAAACAATAATAGCATCACAGTTCTATGGGAGTTACTCTCTCTCTGTCTAGAAGATAAGTTCTGGCAATGGTCGCAGAATAGATAACAGTACCTAAAAAAAAACGCATGCCAAATTATATCTCACTACAACCTAATGCGGAAAGTCGAAATCCCCTAATCACTCAAGATTACGCACACAATTTAAGCTAAACCGCGACACAATTTGAAGATTGAAAATCTGCCTCTAATATGGGGAGACCAATATCCAACACTAGACTGTTGCCAGCTTATGATAATGTTATGTTATGTACTTAGAGCAAAAGCTTGTCATTGGTACCTATAGATTTTTTTATTTATATCCTGCTGACAGGAGAAAGAAGACCTTCGGGACATGCTGTATACCTGTTCAGTGGCGTTACTGCGAAGGGCGTAGAGAAAATATTTCATTTGGTCTGCGAGCCGCGGTAAAGCTTTGTGTGATTCGTTTTATGAGCGTCTGTGTTCTGCCGCGGGCGTCGGATGTCACATGGACACGGCATAGATAGTGGCGCACGTTTTTCACCTATTAATACGGCTGTACAGGGCCATTTTTGTAGTTAGCTAGTCCAAGATTTTTCAGGATATTTTGAAAAAACAAAATGTTTTTTTCTGTGAAAGGTATGAAGCTGACTTTATCTGCAGGTAGAATAAATCCAATCCTGAAAAAGTAAAAAAAAAAATGTTGAGTTTGAAAAACCATTCCGTTAGCGAGTTTATATAGAGTTTTATCTAATATCCATAAGTAAGTATCTTTCGGGAAGACATGTAATTTTCCACACGAGAAACCTCTAAACCAATATTGAGGGATAAAGATACTTTACTTGCTTTACTTGGGGATAAAGTTGCTCAACTAAAAGCATCAGATTTAGATTGGCTCCGCCATGTTTGGAATAGGTAGAATAGATAAATATACTGGAATCGATTCTGGGCAACACATTTCCAAACTAATTTCAACTTTGTCCTATCTCGTTCTGCATATTATTAGAAATATAAAATGTTTACATTGACCATACGGCCATAGAGGTTCGTGATGTAATTATGGTTGATAGATTTTTGGCTAAATCTAGATGCCACCGGCTAAAACTAAAATGAACGACGACATTACTAACGCTACGTCAGATTTTAACTTCTTATACTATCCACCAGGGTACTGCACCAGATTTTGCCAACATAATTTTGTGGTCATAATAAAATAGCCACATGTGTTGCCTATAAAAGTCACTGCCCTTTTCGTGTAATAATTTTATAGCCTGACCCGTCATCTCTATCTTCTCGTAATATGGCGTCAGATGTTCATTATTGGTCCAGAAATTAGGGGTCTTTACACGTTGCAATGGTATTCACCTACGAATAAATTTATTCGTAGGTATTCACATAGAAAATCCTTCACAACTCGACTTAGATTTGAAATGGCGTATCTTGAGATTTGACATTGATTTGATAGTTCTCCTTATACTGCAATGCTCCCGGCCACGTTAATTGAGAACCGCGTGGTATACATGGATGACTAGTTTCAAATTCCACTAGCATGAAATTGCTTTGTATAATTTTTGAAATATGTAAAATATTAAATTACAAAAATATCATCTGACTGAATGGCCGCTAGAATATACGTTGCGATTTCATTACTCTCTCCTAGGAAGAAAATAATGTAATAAGTATCTTATCGTGTTAGACCCAATCCTTCTTTATTGTGCAATTTATTTCAGATGCCAATGTTTGTTGACCCCTGTCGTTGAACTCAGCAGGTGTTGCCAACTCTAGAAGTAATCAAAATAAGAAGTCCAGTTACACGTTTTCTGACATGTGCACAACTGTAACTCATTATAAAATTACAATAACTATAGGATCCGAAAAGTAGGGATAATGAAAATAAATAAAACACAAGTTTAATCCGTTAAAAATAGTTTTATTAAAATTAGTTATGTAATTTTGTTGTATGACTTGCTGACACAGATTTTTCAGAGCAAATTTTTAATTTAATACCTAGGTAGTTAAAACTAGAGTAAAATATTTCGTTTACTTACGTATGACATTTCAAAAAAAATTCAAAGATTTTCACTTTAAATTTCTGTTAGGATATTTAAGTAGGTACGGTTATAATTAAAAGCAGAAAATAAAAATCTACTTTTATAGGTTGATTTGGCATCACTGAACTCCGTAAGAGATCCACCGGCTTATTTTATTAGCCCGTATAGACTTGGAGGATCTTAAAGGGACTTCAGGAAACATTATTAGGATTCAAGAGGTAGTAACTTACATTAGAGGTTGTTTACCTCTGGCTTATGGGGAATGAATGAGACAAAATAGTGGTGATACTATTCGAGCTCCTCTAAAGAAACTTAACGGTTTTTTTTTAAATGTTTATAAATATTATTGAACTTTTAAGTATCTATTTTGTCTGAAATTAAATAGTTTTAAATTTTAACAATGCCTAATAAAAGAAATAAATAGATGTTTTTATATCTGCAATGTTTTGTCTGAGAACAAGTTTATTTTAATTTATTTTGCAGATATTTTATGTTATAAATCGTACTGCGCCAACGCTTATTTAATACTTATCAAGGTATAATTTCCTGTAAAAAATATTTTTAAGTAAGGTTAGCCTATTTACCACAAAAAAAAACAAAGAAAGAATCCTGTGGAGAGGTTTGACATTGCTAATGAAGGAAATGTAAACAGAGACAAAATTAATTTAAGAATCCGGAGTAATTTTCTTTAACGAAGTTAGGCCCAGAATGACCCAAGGGTATATTGCTGTGAAAACCCAGTTGGGATGAGTAAACATGAACACGCTTGTTTTGGGTCGTTCTAAGTTTACAATAGAAAATTGAATTATTGTTTTTTTTTCTGATTTGATTGGAAAGACTTACATGAGAAAGTACTTAATTGCGTAATCCTCAACCACCAATAATGTAAAGTAAATTTATTTCACTTTTGATGAATGATTTAGAGCGCCATTACCTGACTGACACCATACTCGAATAACTTTAAACTTTATAATATTTTGCTCAACTGCTAGGTAGGTATCTTGAATTTAATAAAGTGTTTCAAAGGAATAACCCCAACATAACATTTACAACTTTATTCTAAAAATGTGTTAAAAGTATAAAGGATGATTTAGGTATAATACTTTTTATCGGTAACTGAGCAGCAAAAATACATTGTTAAATATTTGTTTCTGTAAGATACGGGAGGGCTAAATTTATCGGTGATCCCTTTCAAATACAGCTAATAGTTCAAACACTGCATAATTTCCTTCGAAACAATATCCTTTAGGCAAATTCTTTTATTTCTTCCATTATCCTTTTATTTGTTCTTTTGATTCTTTCTGATACGATAAAAGAAATAGAATTTTGCAAAATAAGCAGCGATTTGAATAATCCACCTTTTTATTTCGACATTGAATACGTAAATTCTCGTTCAAATAAATAGACAGTTGAATACTTGTTATAGGCTGATCGAGTTCTTTCATATTAGAAGGTAAAACTCTACTTTAAAAGTTTGCATGAACTAATTTTTATTTTTACCGCCGGAAAATATCTTATTCCTACGGAAAAGATTATAAAAATAGCGTGGATGACAGCGCGATCCGCAATCTTGCGAGTTGTAAACCAGATTTTGGACGTAGTGTCGCTCATAAGTACTTTACTTTACTTAGCAATATGAGCATATTTAAAAGCTTAGGTATTCTCCACATAGAAATAAGTTTGCTAAACTAACAGTAAATGTTATCAAAACTAATGTTTTAGCAGACTAGTTGCAGAGTCAGTTAAACTTTTATCCCAAAGGTAAAGAAATGAAATAACTTCCGAAACTTCAGTAATATAGAATTTGCTGAGAGTGGATGAAATTAAACTTTCAGTCAACATTTTTCCCGATTTTTTCCGAAGTATTCCAATAAGCTGATAGAAAAAAGTTACAGGGATTTTTTGCTGCTAAGATACTTTCTTTTTCGTGAGTGCCCAAAAGTATTTTGTAAATTTAATTTCTTAGATATTAAGCTAAAATTGTTAATGGATCTTCTAATTAATGTATTATAAATCCTTCCTTAATCCCTGATATTTTTTTACTGTAGAAGTGATGGGCAGCAATATTTTTTTATAATATTTTATTAACTAATTTTAATTTTAATTTTATCTAACGTAAAATACTTGTGCGTATCTTTACCGGCGGCAAGGGGAATGATTTGAGATTTTTGTTCCACTGAACTCATATTTTGGATACTAATAAAATAAGTGTCTTTTATTAAGTTATAAATAAATCTCTGAGTGCCACATTCACTTGTTACAATTCATTCAATATTTTTTTATATCTATATTCTTTTCCTAGACAGGTAAAATAAATATTAGATAAAAATAATCTTAATAAAATTTGTGTGATAAAATAAAAAGTATTAGTGCATATCAATTTTATTTTACCACCCTAATGCCATCTTGTATAGCAGTTTAGAACTAACAGCTCTATAGCTGTCATAGAGAGCGCAGAACCTTTATTATACCAAAGCCAACGTCCAGAGGTCGCTACTACATCCAACTGACCGCATTTTATCACAGATGGCGCTGTTTCTACAAAAACTAAAAACTTACTTTGCCGCTGTTCACAAAGTTCTACGAGGTATTTTTATATTCTTCTAGGAAACAGGAATGTAGATCCAAAACAACAAAAAAAACTGTTCTTTGTCAGTGTTTTGGGTAACAACGTACTACTAGTATATTTACTGGTATTCAGTATAAGTTGTATTTAAGTGGTATAAGTATTTTGTACATGACAGTTGTAGTAATATATTATCTGTAAATTCATCTATATTAATTATTTTATTAGATTTTGACAGGAGCATTGATTTATAATGATTTTTGGAAGGTAGCTGGAGAGCTAAAAAGTAACAATATCGTACGCTATTTATCACTAACCTAAATGATTCGTGCGCTATATTATGGGGCGTCATCTACAAGAGAAATATTTTCTCACAAAGAAACAGCTCGCTGTATGTTAGCCCCATATTGTTCCCATACAAAAGACTATTTTCATAAAAATTGCAGCGTCCAGGAACGTATAATACCTACCTGCCCGCGGCGTCATCGTTGTCACAAAGGTTGATTACATTTTTCTATCAAGTTTCTTTCAAAGGTCAGACGGCCATTCTTTGTTCACAATGCGCACTAATTGAATTTCCCTTGTGTTTTGGCTCAAAAGAACTCGTTTATCTTCAAAAGGAAGTGCTAAAGGCTAATGTCAACATAGCCGGACGCTTTTTTGGTATGTGGAAAATGAAAAATGTGAAATTAATGTGGAAAAACACTTTAGGTAGGCTCACTTACAAGTTGTCCCACTCCAAAGTTTTCAAATCATTATACCTAAGAACAATAACATTATCAAAACGTATTTATTACTGCCATCTATAACTACATACGTTGGTCTGGGTTACGCTTTATTATATAATTTAATTTTGTTAAATTGAGTCCCCTTCACGATACATCATACCCATTAAACGACATAACTTGAGATAAGACACAAAATCAGTAGGTACTTAACTGTCAAAATTTGTTTGAATTACTTTATTTGATTTTTTATAGGTACCTACAGCACTTTTACCACGCACAAGTTTAGCGAAAAGCCTTTATGCTTGTTAAATCAAAGTGGTACTACGGTGGGACATTAACGGCTAAACAAGACAAGACAAGTACTACAGTGCTACTTAAAAGCCCCGAATGCTTAAAAATACCTCTACATTATGTTTATATAGCTATATATATAGGAAGCCATTCAGGAGGCATCTTATAAAAATACCTTATCCAGCAGCTGTCAGCAGCTGCATAGCATCTGCAAAGGATGCTGGTGGTTGCACAGGCATCTTCAGTATGTGCACGTATCTTCCGCAGTCTTTTCCTAAAGTCAGCTGTCCAAAATTCTTGAAGGGATTCCTTACTGGTATGGTAGTCAAGGATTATTACTTTAGAAAGTCCCCAGTTCAAAAACATTTCAAAAACTTGATGTAATAATTTTTAAAGATGTTAAAATAGGTATATACAAGATCTTCACTGAAGAAAAGAAAACACTGTCAGTCCCAAGTGTGTCATAACATAAAGTCATAATCAAATAGGTATAGCAACCTTATGAACAGTTTTAGATTTCTGCTCCTAAAAACTGTCAGCCCAACCTTGAAAACTGGTATTTTCGTAATTTTTTTCATTTAATTAACATAACGGTGTTGACTACCAACAATGTCTTCAAGGTAAACTCCTGAATAAATAACCTTTCTACAGTGATAAGAACGTAAGGCCTTCCTAAAATGGAAATACGAGAAAAACGCAAGAAAACGAAAGTAGACTTGATGTGGAAATGTCGTCTAGATAATGAGTCAGAAATGACGGTAACATTCCCAAGTTTGTTCCAAGTACTACAGATATCTAATTACACATAGAAGAACCATATCAGGTTGTTGATTCTAAGAAATACTATCAAGGATTTTAAAAGATACATCATCAAATCTAAGTAACCAACGAAAATGGTTTTTCCCTCATTCGATTTTATCCCAAGTTTTAGATCAAGTGGTTTAACATGCCAGTAAAATTATGTAATGCAATGGTTTTAATAAAACTGAAAAAATATACTAGATCAACTGTTTTCTAACACTAAACTTAACGTAGAAGATCTAAAACCTAAACCTATACCTAAAACATAACTATGCTATGATACGAAATTCTTTAAAAGCGATACCAAAAGAAAAGGGCATGGTAAGTAATCCTATCTGCCGAGTCTAGAGTAACCTGATGCTGTCTCCACACTGGGCCAATGAGGACGTGACTGCATCCGGCTGCATTGTTTGAGGTTTGAGCTGATGCAGCAAAAAGTGAGAGATTCATACTACGTCTTCATGTTTCCTTTCGTTGAATATCTGCAACAATTTTATTCTTTTAATTTTGTAGGAAGTCTTTTTGGTCACAGGCATGAATTTGAAAACAACAGTTACTTTTGCTAAGAGAGCATACATAGGAAAAAATATCAGCAAGTAAGGTAACTAAGACTTACTGTTTTAATTCAATTCCGCCCGTGCCTGTTAATATAATAGGTCTTTATTAGAAGAGCTCTATCACAGGTGACAGACTGTTCTGCAGTTCAAAGCTACTTAATAATAAAATAACCAACTATCATTTACTTTTTTTACTTTTAGTTCGGCATAGTATAAACCTTCTTTTCATATAAAATAAAGACAAAAGGATAGCTGCATATCGAGGCCCCACGTGCTTTTGTGGTTTACCTAACGATAGTTTGGAGACCCAAGTTGTATATTTTTTATTTTCTATAATGCCCGGCACACGTCGGATTTATAGGAAACGAAATAGAGGATGTGGTTATTGGTAGTAAGAACCACATGCTATAAAGGAAATACTCCTGGTTGAACGACCCGATGAACCCTTGTGCAAGTAGGGCTAGACCTAGACAAGTATAGGCCTCTCTTTAAAGATAAATCTAAGATCGAAGATATTTATTATCACTTAACTTCGGAAGGTTAAATTAATTACAACCAATTTAAAGAGAAATGCTATGAAAGTGACAGTAACTTATTAGATCGTATCGAAGTGTATACTTACTTTGAACATTCTTCTTAATTAAATTAAATGGCCAGTTAGTTCCAAAACTGCGTGTCAATAACGCAAAATGTTGTTAAAATAAACCAGCAGGTACAGTCGACTACATACAAATACTAAACCTTATACCTAAACTAAACTCTGAGACAAGACTACAAGCACTATACAGGGTATAAGTTTTTACATTGTAGATCGTACTATTTACTGGCCTTGTTTGTCCAAGGTGAAGGTCTAAAACAGCTATTACAAATATATCATACAGTTCGTGACAGTTGTGGTCCGGGTGAAATGCGTCGCAATCATGAAAGCTAAACATTAATGCTTGACAAGAAGGCTTAAAAGAACGGTATATCGTCAGCTGGTTTGTGTTTGGACGATGGCAAACTTAAATGGACAATTTTGGACTCTACATTAACATATCTCCCAGAACTTTTAACAAGTTGTTTGACAAAGCAACTTAGTTTAGGAGTGCCACAAAATGTAACAAACCAGATTTCCTTCTGTTCTGCTTTCCTACAAAATGTCAGACAGAACCCTTCTTAAGAAGGTCTCATATTAAACAGTCGTTGACCCCATCAGCTGAGTCAATTTGGTCTGATAAAACTGTGATAAGACACGTCACTGGTGCTAAGCAATTTTTGCGACAGAACCCGGTCAACTCAAAAACTTTTAATTGAAAAATCTTTACTGGCAGTTTGAGTTGGACTGGAATTCTCATTTAAAGTTTTAAATGTTAATTTAACAGGATAGATCAATGTCAAGCTTTTCTTTTCATTAAAAGGTATTTTAATTACCAGTCATTTTCCTTTATACCTACAGAAACGGTAAATAAAACCGTTTATATATTGAAATACCTTGAAAAGGCTTTTAAAAAGGTTCATCAATCAAAGGGCTACCTTTTGTAGACATTTCTTTTCCCACGCTTTTAAAAATGGACTTTCAAAAATTTACAAACGCTGGACGACTCTACAACAAAATCAATCATTGAGTGTGTTGGCTTTAAAATTATGCTGGAGTGCCGCCCCACGGTTAAATGATTTTTCTCGAGGGAATATTATGATATTTTCCTGCGATAAAAGCCTATGTCCGTTCCCCAGGATCTCCTAACAGTCCTACAAAATTTCATCAAAATCCGTGTAGCTGTTTAGTCGTGAAAGAGTAACAGACAGACAGACATAATTACTTTCGCATTTATAATATTTAATTTTAGTAAGGATAGGTTCCAGTTAAAAAGGTGTCAAAAGTTATTGAACCTAATTTCCTTCCGCATGCATTTTGTTTATCTATTCTTTCCACGTGAATGCACAATATTCTTCTAAGCGATTAGACAGATGTTTTCAAACAAGGGGGTCCCAAAATGTTTCACTTGGGTTAACGACTTAAAAAAAAAATGGTTACCTAAGTAAATTTGTAAGCTCATATTCCCGCTAAAAATGGTAGTATGGTTGCTGCG
>JARACY010005437.1:0-21845 GCA_029255725.1 Scrobipalpa atriplicella | reverse complement strand
AATAAGTTGCTTAGTTTCTTCATAACGCGTCTTAAGTTGCATAAAGACATTTTTCTCATAATACGGTCCAACTTTCTCGCCTTCAAAGCAGGACATAGCCTCATCATTGCTTTTAAATTGCTCCCAACATATTTCTAATCGTTCTAGTCTTTCATCATGGTAAGGAATAGTCGTTTTCCTTCCAGGGCCATCTTTCTTAAAATTTACATATATAGATTGTACTTCGTTAAAAATCTTTTCTTGCTCATTTACTAACTCGGAAAAAGACATCTTCGCTGCAGTCAATCAGAAGCTCCCAAAGCAGAAAAATTAAATTGGAACGCGCTCACCGATTTTACAGCTACCACCGCTTAAATGTTGTTCTGCTTTCCTTCCTGGGCTCAACCTCCTGATCCTGTCTGACTGCTTACTGTACACTTGTTTATTTGTCAATTTAGCACTACAATGTTTGTTCACAGTTAATTCTGTTAATGTTATTCACTGTAATAATATTTCACTGATTAATGTCAATGTTTATGTTTAAATTGTTCGTATAAAATGTTCCAAATTGTTAAATGTTCAATCACTGTCCAATATCCTTTTTTAATTTGTTTAAGCACTGTTAATTGATCAAATTTTATGTTCTTACTCTTCTGTTTTAAGCACTGTTTACTGTTCTTGTTTAAAAATGTTCAAATGTTATAAAAATCACAAAACGTTCTTGTTAAATGTTTTTACGAGCGGACTGTATCACTCACGGCACTAGTTTTTCGAAGGACCAAAAATGTAGGGGGAAGTGTATCTCCCCTGCTACATTTATTTGTTATGTTATGGTTTGTTGTTAGAATAAGAACTCCGGTTAGATTTAGCAATAATCGATTTAATGTTAAAATAGAAAATTGTTACAAAATATTGAATATGTTAATTTGTTATAATGTTTGCGCGTTCGCGGTTTCGTGGTAACTACTGATTTTCTCTATGCGACGGAATGCGTCGAATCGCGTATACTGCTGATATTAAATTTTTATAAGATTTGGGTCGCTTAGAGACGAGACAAGACAAAGTCCATGTGCGGTTGCTTGTTGCTAACCGTACATATGGAAACGTCATTTTATTTATTTCTTGAATGAATTTCCTGGTGAAAGTTGTTTCAGTTTCGTTGAATGATCAACCTCTTTGAGTTTGCGGGAAGCTGCCATTGCATTGAGCAAAAATTTATTCATTTTAGTAGGCCAATCTCTAGATACTTGATATAAGTCGGTCAAAAGCGCGCGCGGCGCCAGCCAAATCTTTTCAAGTCGAAATGAAATTGGAACTTCTCCAATTTGTGGCAAAGTAAAGCAGTTGTTCCACAAGATTGCATTAAATTCTTCTTTTGACAATTCTGGTGAGACCACATTCCTCCACAAGAAAAATAGTGTGATAATATGTGCCAGCTGTTTTTATGAAATCGAGTGAAAACGTCGTCAAAACTGTGTTTTGGTAGTTCTCATACATTCAATTTATTAGCAACTTTAGTAAATGTACGTATATATCTTATCACTAAACGATAAACAAGTGTTATTCATGATGAAAAACTGAACGGCTTACTTGTTTTTTGTGGACCGCCAAGACCTTCGACTGGACCTTCAGTCGAATTTCTTGGCGGGCGGAGGAGTGTGACTTTCTTCTCTCTTGATGAAGATCCTCGTATAGGAACGAAACGTCGAGGGCTAACCCTCCGGTCAACAATAAACAGGTAAGCCGTTCAGTTTTTCATCATACGTAATATGCGTATTTAATTATATCCTCTGATTACGCATCAATACATAACATAACGAAATAAATTTAATAAATTGAAAAGAAAGATAACTTCAAAATGTGTCGAGAAACGAGGTCAATGATTGAATAACATTCAGGTGAAAGAAAGAGAGCGAAAGTGCTTTCGAATAAAAAAAACGGGAGGTAAATATTGAGTGTCGTCGAATTGCTTAAAGGCACGTTTGTTGGAGGGAGGGGAGGGATGAATTCATTATTTAATGTTTTATTCGTTTCTGCCATTGAAGAATCAATGCTTAATATAGGAAGGTGTTCCATCCCAGGTATAGGTTGCAGTTGCAGCAGCATGAAAAATTATTGGCATTAGAATTTGTCGAAAAAGTTGATGTTGTGTCTGACGATCGCTGCCCTGATTTGAAAAGTCGCGAGCACTAGCATCCAACGCCTTTTAACTCTTCGACTGTGATCAGACGGTACGCGGGTTGAACGCGAGTTTCATACATTTTAGCCTGGCGCAAACCCGCGCACGACACGGGCAAGCCCCGCGTACGACACGTGTAAGCCACGCGCACTGGCAAAAATGTATGAAACACGCGTTCAGCCCGCGTACTGCCCACCCACGTCTGAACACAGCCTTCTGCGGATTGCTGCACCTCCACTGCAGTGCCAGCATAATCCTGAGCGCATTTTTGTACTGGACCTTCAGATATATAATGTGATGCTGGCATTAGTATAAATTGTTATTACCTCAAAAACTAAATTTCACTAACATTTTAAAACTAAGGAACGACCGAAATTATATCAAACATAAATTCCCTACTGACTATAGGTATCTACTTTAATCCTGACCTTTCAACTCCGTTACACGTGGAGTCTATCCGCTACCACAGCTCGTGTATCCGAGCTCAAACAAGCTGCTCTGAATTCTTGGCTGCGCCCTGTTTCATATCGTAATAAAAGAATGGTATAAAAATCCTGTACGTGTAGATGACGCACTCGCACGCCGCGGCGCACGCTGCAAGCCGCACATGGCCGCACGCCACACGCCACACGCCGCCGTCGCGGTCGGCTCACGATTTGTCACCAAAATGCGCGATGAATATTTAAATTCAATTTACACGCGCGAATTGGGATTAAATCTGCTTCACGAAATAAACGCTCATTTCCACGTGGAATTGGTGTTGCGTTGACTCAGTTGCGTATTGTGTGTCGTGTCGTTCAACGGACGATCCGATTCCACGTATTTCCCAGTAGCATTTCGCGGAAACGAAAATGTTACAACTAGAGGCAATCTGTTTTATAAACAGTACGTTTGGCGCAGAAAATGCATCCAATTTCAAGCTGCGCGGTACCTGGTTGCAGCGGAGTGGCATTGTGCAATCCCCCCTTCATTTCTCGTGCCCCCTCTTGCCGGCGCCCACACGCCCACAACCTCACAGTGCCCACACGTCGAGATTACTATCGCGCGCACAATACCCGCGCTCTTTTGAAGCGGCGGCGGCGGCGGCGGCGGCGGCGTTCAGCGAACTATACGAGTGCTAACTACTCCGTTGTGATGAACATCATGCATTGCTAGGAAAATAAACAAGGACAATCTTGTCTTTATATTTGACGGTGAGATTGATCGATACAGGCATGGAACAGTGCTGTCTGTGGGTTGTAGGTATGGCTGTATGGACGGGTTTAATCAGAGTGTTTGTGGAACTTCAGCGAGCAATCAGACGCGCCTCGACGTCCTCGCACTGTGCGACACACGACCGCACTGTGTTACCTACTACGTCACCCCCCGCCGCGCTCATAAGTAATCTGTGACTACATAGAGGTAGGCATTGAAAACAACAAAAGTTTTCAATGTTATTTATGCTAACGAAATACGAGTAGTAACGGACGAAGGGATAAAACATATAATTTTTGGATAAAATGGATAATACGTAACGTAACGGGATATTATCATTTTAAGAAAAATCTTTTTTACGGATTCAAGTTGTGTTTTATTTATGTTGATTTTCCTACGTTTTCGACCCTTTCCAGGAGCCGTGGTCACAGGATACTCTCCTCCTAGAAAGGGTAAGGAAAATCAAAATAAATAAAACACAACTTTAAACATTGTTTTATTAAAATGTTGTCATTTCAAATCAGTGTGTAGGATATTATCAATTTACGCCTTACGACAGCAATATAGAAGAAACTTACATATCCATACTTAAGAAAATATACTATAGTAGTACCAGCTCCATAAAATTACAGTCTTCCGGTCAAGCTTATTAAGCAAGCTAATTTTGAGGTTCATTGTCTACTGATATTGTTGTTTTGGCGCTGTTAGTCATCATCATAAACATTGTTTTTGAGAGATTCATTTGCAATCCTACTTTCTTAATTGCCGCGTTCAACGACTCTATGATAGATCGAAGTTCAGGACCTGTCTCTGATAGCAGCACCACATCATTTGCAAATCGTAAGTGATATGCATTTTCAATCATTACGCCGTACTTTTTCGAGTTGGCTAATTTATAGACTCCAAGATAGCAATAAACAATTTTGGGGAGAGTGGGTCTCCTTGCCGTACGCTCCTTTTGATAGGAAACCATGGACCGATAGTTGCACAGTTAATATAGGTTTATAAATTTTGTGAAGGCAGTGTGTCAGAACAATCAATACAAATGTGATAGAGGACGACGCGGCCGGCGCGACGCTCGTTACCCGGCCCGGGGGAGCTCTAGCACATATACATACGGGCCAGCGATATACATCGACGTTTGTTCAACAAGTATTGCTGTGAATTTTAAATATAAACCATCAGTGTAAAGTGCTTGGGATTTTTTTATGCGATTCCAAATCAACTGAGCAAACTGCGCGCGGCGGCCGTGTGTCGCAGCTAATTTATAATTTAGCCCCACTCCCCACTTCACGCTCTACAAACTCTCCACACCACGAGGGACGGTCGGCCTGATGATGACGTCACTTGTCCCTGTGAAGCTCGACGGGGCCTGATTTTGATGGGCCAATGCGCCAACAGTTTGAGAGTTTTGTATTGCATTCCCGGCTCTGAACGGAGCCCAATGACCAGTTTAAACACAACTTAGTAATGCAAAGCAAAAACGCTTTTGTCACTTCAAGCTTCGTCTCACTCCAGTCCGGGTTAGCGTCGGTGACGTCACACTCTATACTGACATGTGTCAATTCGGAGCGGACAGTCGGAGCGGGACACTTGTCGTGGGACGATTTCAATAGCTGGTGAGGTTTGATAAAGGTTTTTAGTCTGAACAGCTGACAGATGTGTTCCAATAAATCACGGATCGTTTGTAGAGTATTTGTAGCTTTTCCTGCCACTAAAATAGGTTGTAGGTTCTTGGGTAGGTTTCTTCATATTTTATTGTTTTTTTTTTTGAATAATATATAGGTAGTATGTGGCTAGCAATTTCTTTTTATATAAAAAAAAACTTCGATCCACGCTTTAACTTTAATGTTATTCGAAGTTGAATTCAATAAAAATACTTTATTTTATAAAAAAATATTGTCAAGTGGAGTTAAAAGTAAAAAAAAGATATGGGCTCACGGATAACTTAAAATTTCCAACAGAGTATTTTTCTTGTACGTTGAGACTTCGTAAAAACGTTAAATGAAATTGTCTTTGAGAGTTTTAGTTGAAAATTAGGAGTCCAGTATATGGGATAATAAAATTATTTCGAACGTGTGTGTTTTGAATCCGAGTGTGAGATAACCTACATATGAGTTTTGTCAGGGGTACAAAAATTTTTCTCTGTGAAAATTGTTTAGTTACGTTGTCTTAGCAAGCCTTTCCTGTTTGCGTACTGATTAAAAAATAACCCTGTATTCATCTTGTACTATGAAGACCGAGGCGAAAGTGGTTTGACGACATGGACTGGACTAACAAAGATGGCACCCCATGATGATGATGACTATGTGAGCAAGAAGACGGATTGGTACCCTTCCGGGGAAAAGGATAACGTTTGCGAAAGCAGTTCGCGTGAATAATTTCTACTCCCCGCAACCCGCACTCCCTGCGCAGGCCATGTTGCCAGGCGGCAGGGAAAATAGGACAGGGTCAGATTTTTTTATTCTTTTTAGCGTATCTACTCTTCTTCTTCATCTGTGTGAGCTCGCTCCATCGTCGAATCCATCTCAGTCGCTCCTGACCTAGACTGGAGTCAAGAGCAAACCCATTTCTAATTTAAAAAAAAGTTTTTTTGAGGGGTTTCCCTCTTTTGCATTAGAGCGAGTTGCTTGCTGTTCTTTCTGTACTCTAAAATGCAGAGTATTTGAAAATGTTACGCGACTTTGTGATGTAAAATAATGTGATTTTTATTTTGAAAACGTGGCGTATTTTAAGAATAACTAATAATAATGATAATTTAAAATCTAACTAACTAAAATAAGTAATTTCAGTTTTAATATTTTTTTTGGGCCATTTCCTTCTGGCAACCCTTTGTACGGTGGAAAAAATAGTATAAAGCCGTTAGATAGCTGATCTCGACCAGCCAGCGCTTGAACGACGCAGCGGTTAATATTTGTAGCGTTATGTTTAAACCACTTCAGCGTGATTTGAATCCCCTAATCCCAAAATGATATGAAAAAACATTCAAGGCAGAATTTTGCACTCATATATGTAACTGATCGACTTAAAACTTCATACTTAAAACACATAAAAAAAGCAGTTTTTACCTTAATTTTATTTGGGTTTAACGGTTTATCCTATTGCAACTTCTACTACGACGTAGCACTGTACTACAGCATAGCACTCGCCTACGCAATGATATGTACCTAAGTACTTTAAATTAATTCAGGTTCATCCGCAACCTAATGTATATTTTAAAAAAGTAACCTATGTTACTCAAGGTGAACGTAGATTTCTAATGGTGGAATAATTTTTGAAATCCGTTTGTTAGTTTTTGAGTTTATCATTTAATAAACATACATTACAAAAATATAAATATTTCCTCTTTATTAATTAGAATAGAAGTGCGTCCCAAAGCTGGAGATCGGGTAAAATTCGGTTGAAAAGACCGAGAAATAGGATCAACCAGAAGTAACTATATTATCAAACAAAACTGAACAGCCTGATAATAAAATAAAAAAAAACATTCAATTAATTAGACCTAAACCCCACGAATGAAAATTGTAGACGCGCATCGGTCCGCACCTGGCTCTCAGGTACACCTTGGCACTAGTGAAGCATCTCCCTCCGTACCGCTCCGGCTCCAGTCTCTGCACCCTGGCTTCCTGCAGATCGGCTGATATTGATGTGGACGCCACTCGCAGGTCTACCACGCGGATCTGCAGCCAGTACGGGTGAGGGTTGTACACGTCGCATACCTAAGAGGAATGATAAGAAAATTGAAAGCGTTATTGAAGACAGAAGTACTTTATGAATTCATGACAGTTTAGAGCAGCTAAAACTGGTCCCTTTCTAACAACCGGTAAAATGCTACGTCCTAGTCCTACATCAGGCGATTCGGTAAGGGCACGACTTAAATTCAACTAAAAATTATTTTCTTTTCTCTTATGACAGAAAATGACAGGTATGGACTTATATTAGTTAAGTCGTGTCATTTGCAACGCTGAATTGCTCTCATTCTTTAATTTTTGTTTATTTTTGAGTACGATTCAGGTCATAAATATACTGAGAGACAGTTACATTTGCCAGTCATCATAGAAGTGTGATAAAGTAGAGATAACGGTCTAAAAACCCGACGTGCAATAAGTATTTTTGGGCCGAACTGTAGGTAAGTATTACACTTATCAGCTGAAAAGGTTGATTAAAACATTTTTTTTTATATATAATTACGGGGAACCTATTATCGAGGTAATTTTGACCGAAATCAAAGTATTATCTATAATTATATTTATCACTTACTTACCAAGTTGCTGGGATGAAGTGTGAAGTTGCACGTCCCTGCTGGGATCTGATACATGCGCTCGCTGACATTCCCCCGCGCTTCGATACCTGCACCAATTTATTTATTTATTTTATTTAATGTCTACCAGTACAAACAAGCAAACACACAACAAAGAAGAAATCATACAATACAATACAATACAACATACTTTATTGCACTTCAGGAACTACAACAAAGCAGAATAAAAGTACAACACAGGCGACCTTATTGCTAAGGTAGCAATTTCTGCCAGGCAACCTTTGGGTGATAGGAAAGTACGTAGCAGTTAGCGGGTAGTGCAAACTGAACAAGCTAAAGTTTCCTACATTACATATTAATACTTATACCATATACACACTATAAATACAAAATAATCATCATCTACTCTACAAGAAAACCGACATTGCCGGATAAGAAATAGTAGCATGAATTTTCCTACCGTGTTCAAATATGCTCTCTATAACGAGTGGCTGCGCGGGCGCCGCGAAGAAAACAACGCAGACGATCAGCAGCAACATGGCCGACATTCACACCAAATCACTAAAAATAATACTTCGCATATATTTTTATAGATTAGGTACACAAATTCCTACAACATTCCAATAAAATTAATGTAGCCATAATTTGATTTGAAATCAAATATCCTAAGGTCGCATATTTTCCAAACTTGTCGGACCTACTTTATTTCCATATTAGCCCAGCCACTATAATCCAGTTACATATTAGCTCAGCCACTATAATCCAGTTACATAACACAGATACATAAGCTCTCTATCCAATCGATTTGCTCTCAAAATTGTCGTAATCATTTGTATCTAAACACGTGCAATCCGCAACTAATCCGTCCTAGTGAATTAATGAGAGATTTGATATAACATCGAATTCAGATACCTACATCGTTATTATTGCATAGTTTCGACAAAATTACGTTCAAAAACAGGTTTACACAAATTGTTTCAACCGTTTTTGTTCTTGAGTAATCTAAAGTAGCAGTTTATCACTTTACCCAAATCGACACGCCCAAGGAACAACAACGTAACTTGAGTTACGACAAAAATGAGTTAAGTTCATATCCTTCTTTATAATATTTTTCTCTACATTTGTGTCCAACAAACGTATCTCTAAGTGCAATAGAACCGAAGTTAGCCAGAATCACAACAAAGTAACCTGCGGTCGATTTCTGAAAAAAACACATGTTCGACGGATAAAACGTGGTATATTGATATACAATTTTGTTTTACGGATCAAAAAGGCTCCCTTTTAAAAACATAGCAACTTATCTTTACATACATTGTTTTGATCGTATTTTTTTTAGATAAATGTACATGCAAAAATATTGCAAATTGAGTTACGTTGATTTTCTCCGTATTTCATATGAATCAAGATAAGTAATTATCATTTTAAGTTGAATTAATATGTTTTAGTCGTTTCGTTACAAATCGAAAATAGCGCATTTGAAAATTGAAACATCGTATATTTTTATTTAAAATTTAAAAACCAGTACTTTATTATTCTGATTTCTTGGGAACATAATAGTAAATTGAATTACGAATATATTTTCCAGTATTTTAGTTTTTGGTGAACGGTAAATTCAGTTTAATCGGAATTTTGATGTTGTATTTGGGTCATGGGCACCACACATAGACTCGCTCTGTGGACGGCTGTCGTCGGCCTGCTATGCCTTGAGTAGACTTACCTCCAGCCTATCTGATGTGAATGTCAAGAGTGCATATTACGGATACTTTCATTCTATACTTACCTATGGAGTGGACCTATGGGCCACCGCCGCAGACCGTGAGAGAGTGTTTAGACTACAAAAACGTGCCGTGCGAATTGTGTGTAAAAAGCCCTATGATCATCCGGCAAAAGATTTATTTCGACAAACTAATATCCTAACACTTCCATGTGTCTACATACTTGAGGCTGCTAAGTATATAAGAAAAAACCTGATTAACTTACAAACATACGGAGACAGGCACGGTAGGAACACGCGTGGTCGCAACGAGCTATACACTCCTTTTAAAAGACTTGCCAAATCTCGGAAGTCGGTGGAGATCTTGGGTATTAAAATATATAATGCTATCCCCGAAAACTTAAAAAACGTAGATAGTGACAAAATATTTATTACAAAACTTAAAAAAATATTACAAAATATGGCGTGCTACGACCTGAATGAATACTTTAACGTTATTAAGACATCAACCGAACCAGAATAAATAATGTTTAAAATATATAACCAATAATTATTGTAATATGGTAAATAAAATAAAATATAACTTAATAAAATGCAAATTTTTTAAACTTAAGTGACATATTATATTGAATATTATATAAGTGATTTTTTTGTGAAATTGCTTTAAATTTAATATTTAATAGTGTACTTAATGAAATTTGACTTGTAAAATGTATATTTTTACCAATAAACATCTGAATCTGAATCTGAATCTGTCATTTTCCCACCCGATTTTTTTACTGCGTCCGACGTGAAAATACTATTTTAAATCTGTAAAAAATCGCGCCACCAAAATTTTAATCGCGCCACCAAAATTAAATTGCACCACTAAAATTAAGTTGCGCCACCAAAATTATTATTAGGCCATCAGAGCTGGTTAATATGTTATACTTTTGAAATTATGTTTGCGTGGAATAAGAAATAATTGAAAATTTTAAAAATGATTATTTAAATATAAAAAACAAGTATGTCTCTTCATAAAGTGCGTGGTTTGAAATAGTTTTTCATCAACGTGAGATGAGGGAAGGACATGAGGGAAGAAAGGGACGATAGGGAAGTGAGGGATATGCGGGAGGTGAGGGATGAAGGAAAGTGACGGATGAAAAGGGAGTGAGGGATGAGCGGGAAGTGAGGGACGAGAGGAAATTGAGGGAAGTAAGGGAAGTGAGGGACAAGACGAAAGTGAGGGATGAGAGGAAAGTGAAAAATGGGAGGCGCGATAGGGAAGTGTGGGAGGAGGAGAGTGAGGGACGGAGGTCTATTCAATACTTACGATGCCGCTGTCTTCTCCTTAAATGTCAGCTGCGTCTATCCAATACTTACGATGCTGCTATCTTCCTTGTGATCTTAAAAGGCTGCTGTGTCTTACGATGCTGCTGTGTTTCCTGTGATCCTAAGTGGCTGCTTCATGTATCCAAAACTTACGATGCTGCTGTCTTCCCGTTGATCCTAAGTGGCAGCTGCGTCTATCCAATACTTAAGATGTTGCTGTCTTTCCGTTGATCCTAAGTGGCAGCTGCGTCTATCCAATACTTAAGATGTTGCTGTCTTTTCGGTGATCCTAAGTGGCAGCTGCGTCTATCCAATACTTAAGATGTTGCTGTCTTCCCGTTGATCATAAGTGGCAGCTGCGTCTATCCAATACTTAAGATGTTGCTGTCTTTTCGGTGATCTTAAGTGGGAGCTGCGTCTATCCAATACTTAAGATGTTGCTGTCTTCTCGGTGATCTTAAAAGGTTGTTGTGTCTAGCCAATACGATGCTGTTGTCTTCCCTGCGATCCTATGTGGTAGCTGCGACTATCCAATACTTACGATGTCGCTGTCTTTCCTATAATCTTAAAAGGCTGCTGTGTCTATCAAATACGATGCTGCTGCAGGAAAGATCCTGTGATTCTAAGTGGCAGCTGCATCTATCCAATCCAATACTTACGATGCCGCTGTATTCCTTGTGATCTTCAAAAACTGTTGTGTTTGTGTCTGTCCAATACTTATTTAGGAGTTAATTGCTGAAGCAAATTGGCTTAGTGATGATTGATGAGTAAAGAGTAGCTACCCTTCTGGTCGGGTGTTGTGACCAAGGAACCGAAGTTCAACTGGAGTAGTTTGGAAGTTGTATACAAGCAGATCGCCGTGCAAACTTCGATATCGCGTTTCAGGACTACTGTTTCTTGATGTGGCGCATTCGATGTACGCTACACTTACGATGCTGCTGTCTTTCCTGTGATTCTATTTGGCTGCTCCGTCGAAGTCCGTGTTTGCTAAAAACGACTCTGACCCCCATGTCAAAGGAATAAACAGCGAAACATACAAAAAAAAAGTGGCTGCTTCGTCTATCCATTACTTACGATGCTGCTGTCTTTCCTATGATTCTAAGTGGCTGCTTCTTCTATCCATGACTTACGATGCTGCTGTCTTCCCGGTGATCCTAATTGACAGCTGCATCTATACAATACTTACAATGCTGCTATCTTTGCTATGATCCTAAGTGGTAGCTGCGACTATCCAATACTAACGATGCTGCTGTCTTCCCGGTGATCCTAATTGGCAGCTGCGTCTATCCAATACTTACGATGCTGCTGTCTTTTCTATGATACTAAGTGGTAGCTGCGACTATCCAATACTAACAATGCTGCTGTCTTCCCAGTGATCCTAAACGCTTACTGCGTCTATCCGATACTTACGATGCTGCTGTCTTTCCTGTGATCCTAAGTGGTAGCTGCGAATATCCAATACTGACGATGCTGCTGTTTTCCCGGTGATCCTAATTGGCAGCTGCATCTATCCAATACTTAGGTATGATTCTGCTGTTTTTTTGGTGATCCTAAGTGGTAGCTACGTCTATTCAATACTTACGATGCTGCTGTCTTCCCGGTGATCTTAAGTGGCAGCTGCGTCTATCCAATACTTACAATGTTTTTGTTTTTCCTGTGATTTTAAGTGGAAGCTGCATCAATTCAATGGCCTCGAATTTGCGTACGCAATTCTCAGCTTATTTTAGGATACTCCTGGCAATTTCACAAATACGGAAAAGAAAAGAGACAGGACATATACAGGTATCATTTGCCTGCTTAAGCTAAGGAATGCATGCGCAGAATCGAGGCAATTATTTGCCTTTTACGTGCTTCTACTTTTCTTTGTATGAATGAAACAAAAGGTTTATTTTTGTTGTATTTAGTGTCTGAAAATGACCGTACTTTATCTTTGGTTTAAAAACAAGTTTATTTTTTATGTAGTACTAGTAGTCTAATATTAGCCAACTAGGTATTAATTACTTTTGCTTTGGTATGAATAAGGAATAGTTCACTTTTGTTGTTACACTAGTATTCTAATAATTAGACTACTAAGGTATTAAACACTTCTTTGGTATGGAAATGAGGTTATTTTTTGTTGTATCACTACTATTCTAATACTTGCCAACTAGGTATCCATTTACTGTTATACTTTGGTATAAATAAAACTTAAAGATATGTTTATTATATGAAAAAGTGTTTTATTGCATTGCATTATAGTAAGTTAATTTCAAACAAGCCTACACTTAGATTACTTTAAGGTCAAAAGGTGCTAATAGCATAAGATAACTTAAACGTAACTCAGACATACACTGGTGTTCACCGTAAATTTAAATCATCTCTTCAATTTTGATGCTCAGTATCTCAATTTACGTTGTTCTTGCAGGTAATAAGCATCCTAGCACTTAATTGTAAGTCATAAAACTCAATGAAATCAAATTATTATAATAAAAACAAATATAACATCATATAAAACCCGTTACATGTATTCTTTAAAACGAACAATCACTTAAATTAATTAAAAAACAAAAGCAGGAGAATTTTTTTAAACCTTAAAATTGCTCTCCTGTAAAATTGACAGAATTGAGATACGTTGTTGTTCCTTGGGCGTGTCGAAATCATGTATGTAGGAATGGAATTATGACGTAGCGAGTGACGTAGTAATGAGTGAGCGAGTGAGAGATATATGAAAGGGATAGAGTTAGTCTGTGGTAAGATGGCGTTGAGTGAAATGTGTGTTGTAACGACGATTGTGGAATAAAATAGCTTTATTCAAGATATTCCTTAGTTTTCTTCACTGGACATCGCTACCCCGTCCCACATGTATGTTTGTTTGTCTATTTCTTAAACTTATTTATTACATAAGTCGATTGTAGTCGTTTCACTAAAACCAGTAAGTTCATCGGGTCTTTTGCCGACTCGAAAACCGACTGAATAGAAGATGATTTTACATTTAAATTCATCTCACTTATGGGAGCTTACCCGTGTGGTGCCGGGTTAGAATAGCATCAGCCCATAACTTCCTGCGGGTGGTGTCGTAAAATGAGACTAAGGAATAAATCCAGGGAATGGGCAACAGCGTTCCCTGTGTATGGAAAACATCAACTGCGCTCACCAACCCGCCTGCCAAGCGTGGTGAGTATAGGATATACCCCCCATTTTGGGGAGATCCATGTCCAGCAGACAGCAGGACTGTTGTGGCTGATGATGATGATGAGAGCTTTGAAAAATATTGAATACTCTCCACCTGAATAATAAATGGTACCTATGGAGCCTACCTCGAAAGCCTCCGAAAAGATATAATTATCTTAACTAGAGACGCTTTTACATCTAGACTATACGAGAAAAAGCTCTGGTGTAATAATATGATTTTGCTAATTTTATTATTCAACTAAGGGTAAATATTTAGAGAGTAGGTATAATCTTCTCGACTCAGACTAGAGGCGTCGCCATCAGTATGTCAGTCCTAAATTCTAGCAAGAAGCAGTTCCCGTGTAAGTTCCCGATACCTCTTGTCATGACGTCATCACCACGAGTGTTCTAGGCTAGGACTGGAACTATTAAACAGTGCCATAACTGGGTCGAGCTGTGCGGAGAGAGGCTGATCTAGGACGCGGCCTGACGTACTGCCTCCGCGATCTAGTGGGCTGAGTCTTTGGGTGCCGATCCGGGGGTGATGGGTTCAATCAATTCCCACCGGGCGAAACAAAGTCGTCTATCACTTTGTGATTCCCTCAGGTTATCATGGTATGTAAGGGACAGCTTAACGCAAATTGATAAGAGTTTGTAGTCAACAAAACTAAACAACCAGGAAATTCTTTAGGGCAATGCAGACTTAAACACGCGACTGACTTTCAATTCCGTGCCTCGGAGAGCACGAGGGTTCATCGGATCGTTCGTCAACTCGAAGACCCACTCAATTGAAGAAGTACTTAGGCCGTGGCCGCGGTCGGGAGCTCGGGTGAACCTCTCGACACATGCTGTGCTTATATTGTCAGATCAGTATACTAGTCGCGTTTGTTCTAATTCTAACTTCCAGTCATCGAATCTTCATAAATATTTCCTCGCTTTTACTTTGCTAGTAGCCATGGGATCCCGATCCGGAGATCCTGGGTTCGATTTCCAACTCATTACTGAAGTCGATTTGCTAGTTTTTAACTTTTTGAGATTTTCCCTAGTTAAGTTTGGACAATGCAGGCTGAATCACCACTGATTGTCTGGAAGAAAAAAGATGCTTATCGGTCCCGGTCGCCGGTTGTCATAAACCATATCAGAGGTCTATCAGCTGTGCTATTAGGCACTTTAAAAAAATTACTTTTTTGCTAGATAGATATAGCTTTGTATCTGTCAGATATTGGTCAAATCTCTACTAAGTTTACAGTTTGCTCGATATAAGAAGCAGCTAGTAGGTATTTTATAATATTTATCGTTTTACGTCTAGTATGTATTTAAAATCTACTAATTGTGAGAAGTACACATCGTTAAGGCACTGATGTGTAAACGACGGCTTCGAAGTTAAGGAGGGAGGGGGGGGGAGAGGAAACGATTGAGAAATTAAGGTAGGAAGTCATTCGACCTACTCCGCTTTTCAACTGGATTCGCCAAATCGGAGTTTAAACAGAAGGCTATCGATCCACTGTGTCTCAAGTCGTCTATTGAGATTTACAATAGTTCGTATATAATGTTATTTAATTTTTTCGATCACTCCGTGAATTCGGTAAATCTACTCTGTAGTTTTTTGTGTCAGATGCAATGTAGGAAAAAGGCTGAAAACAAATTTCATTCGTTCTCGTATCTGTCACGAACAGGTCGGGGATACGAGTATGATCGGCTCTACCAATCGTATTAAGAAATTCACAACTTTAAGTACTTAACTCGCGAATTCTGATCACGTAGAGTAGGAATTCCCGATGCGGCGTGGTGTCGCTTCATTTGACAAGGGTTGTAGGTAAAGTGTCGTTTTGTCAATGTTGATCTGGATATAGATTATTAGGCAGCTATGATAGCATCATCACAGCTCATAGGTATTCGCCATAGTCTTACCCGAGTGGCAACTCGTATTTTTTTATATGAATGGGTTCGCTCTTGACTTTAGTCTAGGTCAGGGACGATAGAGACAGAATCGACGGTGGAGCGAGCTCACCTAAAAGTTTCCGCCGCTAAACTTTGAAGAATTCAAGGTTGTTTGCATTATCTTAGTGTGAAATAAACCACTATACAATCACTTTACAGCGCTTGATTATAATAAAGTACCTACCTATCGTAAAACAAAACCAGAAATCCATGAAACGTTGTCGAAAATCTCTCTATTTTATAAACAAAACTATGCTTATCTGCACAGGTACAGGCTCTTAATGAATATGACGTCACTAGTGCGCAACGTGTCGTCTCTACCAGGTATTACCGTATAAATCCTGCCGTCAGAGCAGGAGCTCACTGTCGAGGCAGTAGGTAGAAGAAGTAAGCGGTAAAACATCTTTTCACGGACAAGCAATTGAAAATATCACCAATCATTATCTTTTCAAAATTGCGAAGTGACATCAAAATCGGACCGGCAGTTTCGAGAAAATTAATACTTTTGTGTAGTTGAAGTATCCCTACATAAATACAACACAACGGTATTCGTATTGATGTGTCACACAGTTGAGGTATCACAACCCTAAATGCATCATCAGTTTCGGCTATTGGTTCATAAACCACTTGAATATTGCGGAAACAAGTTTTGTATAAAATATTAATTATCTCAAAACTGGTGGGTCATTATTTGATGCCCCTTCGCACAAGGGTGTAGTTGAAGTTATCCGTACATCAATACAACAAAAGTGTACCTAGCTTTTTGTTCATAAGACCACTTCTCAAACCACCTCTCAATCATTTTGTGTAATTTTTCCCAGTTTGGTTTGAAGAAAAAGGATTCCGTGCTTCGGAGGGAACTTTTAAGCTGCCGGTCCCTGTTGCTGTCGTTACACAAACCGTGTCAGCGGCCTAATAGCTGTGCTATTAGGTGGTTACAAACTCTGACACCAGGGGGTCATCGGTTCGTTGTTCGACAAAAAACTTACTCGATAAGAAAAATAATGTTGGTAGCAAAATTGGTTTACAAGGCAAGTAGCAACGCTAGGTTTATGGTGTTTTTTAAGGCAGGTACCACAAAGTTTTATCTGCTTGTACGAGTATGAACACGTTTTACTGTTCCACCGCTTCTGTGCTGCTTGTCCTCATATAAAGCAGGCTTTAATCACCCACAACCAACCAGCCTTCATTTGCGTGAGTGCTCGCATACAATACTTACCTACATAATGCCAGTGCATTGTCGATAGTTATTGCAATCAATAATATACGACTATGCCTACGAGGGAAAATGCTTCTTTGTTTTTTATTGTTCGTTCATCCTTTCAACGTCTCAACAAAGCGTCTACATAGTAAGTATGATTTTTTGTATGGAGATAGTTCGGTGAAAGGGAACAAGCCATTTATACCGCGGGGAAAATACCTCATATCCATGGAAAAACTCATTAAACCGCTGTATTCCTTGTGATCTTCAAAAACTGTTGTGTTTGTGTCTGTCCCAATACTTATTTAGGAGTTAATTGGCTGAAGCAAATTGGCTTAGTGATGATTGATGAGTAAAGAGTAGCTACCCTTTCTGGTCGGGTGTTGTGACCAAGGAACCGAAGTTCAACTGGAGTAGTTTGGAAGTTGTATACAAGCAGATCGCCCGTGCAAACTTCGATATCGCGTTTCAGGACTACTGTTTCTTGATGTGGCGCATTCGATGTACGCTACACTTACGATGCTGCTGTCTTTCCTGTGATTCTATTTGGCTGCTCCGTCGAAGTCCGTGTTTGCTAAAAACGACTCTGACCCCCATGTCAAAGGAATAAACAGCGAAACATACAAAAAAAAAAGTGGCTGCTTCGTCTATCCATTACTTACGATGCTGCTGTCTTTCCTATGATTCTAAGTGGCTGCTTCTTCTATCCATGACTTTACGATGCTGCTGTCTTCCCGGTGATCCTAATTGACAGCTGCATCTATACAATACTTACAATGCTGCTATCTTTGCTATGATCCTAAGTGGTAGCTGCGACTATCCCTACACAACTCCCACTCAACGATGGCCTGCTTCGTCTTCCCGGTGATCCTAATTGGCAGCTGCGTCTATCCAATACTTACGATGCTGCTGTCTTTTCTATGATACTAAGTGGTAGCTGCGACTATCCAATACTAACGAATGCTGCTGTCTTCCCAGTGATCCTAAACGCTTACTGCGTCTATCCGATACTTACGATGCTGCTGTCTTTCCTGTGATCCTAAGTGGTAGCTGCGAATATCCAATACTGACGATGCTGCTGTTTTCCCGGTGATCCTAATTGGCAAGCTGCATCTATCCAATACTTAGGTATGATTCTGCTGTTTTTTTGGTGATCCTAAGTGGTAGCTACGTCTATTCAATACTTACGATGCTGCTGTCTTCCCGGTGATCTTAAGTGGCAGCTGCGTCTATCCAATACTTACAATGTTTTTGTTTTTCCTGTGATTTTAAGTGGGAAGCTGCATCAATTCAATGGCCTCGAATTTGCGTACGCAATTCTCAGCTTATTTTAGGATACTCCTGGCAATTTCACAAATACGGAAAAGAAAAAGAGACAGGGACATATACAGGTATCATTTGCCTGCTTAAGCTAAGGAATGCATGCGCAGAATCGAGGCAATTATTTGCCTTTTACGTGCTTCTACTTTTCTTTGTATGAATGAAACAAAAGGTTTATTTTTGTTGTATTTAGTGTCTGAAAATGACCGTACTTTATCTTTGGTTTAAAAACAAGTTTATTTTTTATGTAGTACTAGTAGTCTAATATTAGCCAACTAGGTATTAATTACTTTTGCTTTGGTATGAATAAGGAATAGTTCACTTTTGTTGTTACACTAGTATTCTAATAATTAGGACTACTAAGGTATTAAACACTTCTTTGGTATGGAAATGAGGTTATTTTTTGTTGTATCACTACTATTCTAATACTTGCCAACTAGGTATCCATTTACTGTTATACTTTGGTATAAATGGCTTGTTCCCCTTTCAGCCGAACTATCTCCATACAAAAAATCATACTTACTATGTAGACGCTTTGTTGAGACGTGAGAAGGATGAACGAACAATAAAAAACAAAGAAGCATTTTCCTCGTAGCATAGTCGTATATTATTATTGCAATAACTATCGACAATGCACTGGCATTATGTAGGTAAGTATTGTATGCGAGCACTCACGCAAATGAAGGCTGGTTGGTTGTGGGTGATTAAAGCCTGCTTTATATGAGGACAAGCAGCACAGAAGCGGTGGAACAGTAAAACGTGTTCATACTCGTACAAGCAGATAAAACTTTGTGGTACTGCCTTAAAAAACACCATAAACCTAGCGTTGCTACTTGCCTTGTAAACCAATTTTGCTACCAACATTATTTTTCTTATCGAGTAAGTTTTTTTGTCGAACAACGAACCGATGACCCCCTGGTGTCAGAGTTTGTAACCACCTAATAGCACAGCTATTAGGCCGCTGACAACGGTTTGTGTAACGACAGCAACAGGGGACCCGGCAGCTTAAAAGTTCCCTCCGAAGCACGGAATCCTTTTTCTTCAAACCAAACTGGGAAAAATTACACAAAATGATTGAGAGGTGGTTGAGAAGTGGTCTCTGAAACAAAAAGCTAGGTACACTTTTGTTGTATTGATGTACGGATAACTTCAACTACACCCTTGTGCGAAGGGGCATCAAATAATGACCCACCAGTTTTGAGATAATTAATATTTTGTATACAAAACTTGTTTCCGCAATATTCAAGTGGTTTATGAACCAATAGCGAAACTGATGATGCATTTAGGTTGTGATACCTCAACTGTGTGACACATCAATAAGGCAATACCGTTGTTGTATTTATGTAGGGGATACTTCAACTACACAAAAGTATTAATTTTTCTCGAAACTGCCGGGTCCGATTTTGATGTCACTTCGCAATTTTGAAAAGATAATGAATTGGTGATATTTTCAATTGCTTGTCCGTGAAAAGATGTTTTACCGCTTACTTCTTCTACCTACTGGCCTCGACAGTGAGCTCCTGCTCTGACGGAGGATTATACGGTAATACCTGGTAGAGACGACACGTTGCGCACTAGTGACGTCATATTCATTAAGAGGCCTGTACCTGTGCAGTTAAGCATAGTTTTGTTTATAAAATAGAGGAGATTTGTCGACAACGTTTCATGGATTTCTGGTTTTGTTTTACGATAGGTAGGTACTTTATTATAATCAAGCGCTGTAAAGTGATTGTATAGTGGTTTATTTCACACTAAGATAATGCAAACAACCTTGAATTCTTCAAAGTTTAGCGGCGGAAACTTTTAGGTGAGCTCGCTCCACCGTCGATTCTGTCGTCTATCGTCCCTTGACCTAGGACTAAAAGTCAAGAGCGAACCCGATTCATATAAAAAAAATACGAGTTGCCACTCGGGTAAGACTATGGCGAATACCTATGAGCTGTGATGATGCTATCATAGCTGCCTAATAATCTATATCCAGATCAACATTGACAAAACGACACTTTACCTACAACCCTGTCAAATGAAGCGACACCACGCCGCATCGGGAATTCCTACTCTACGTGATCAGAATTCGCGAGTTAAGTACTTAAAGTTGTGAATTTCTTAATACGATTGGTAGAGCCGATCATACTCGTATCCCCGACCTGTTCGTGACAGATACGAGAACGAATGAAATTTGTTTTCAGCCTTTTTCCCTACATTGCATCTGACACAAAAAACTACAGAGTAGATTTACCGAATTCACGGAGTGATCGAAAAAATTAAATAACATTATATACGAACTATTGTAAATCTCAATAGACGACTTGAGACACAGTGGATCGGATAGCCTTCTGTTTAAAACTCCGATTTGGCGAATCCAGTTGAAAAGCGGAGTAGGTCGAATGACTTCCTACCTTAATTTCTCAATCGTTTCCTCTCCCCCCCCCTCCCTCCTTAACTTCGAAGCCGTCGTTTACACATCAGTGCCTTAACGATGTGTACTTCTCACAATTAGTAGATTTTAAAATACATACTAGACGTAAAAACGATAAATATTATAAAATACCTACTAGCTGCTTCTTATATCGAGCAAACTGTAAACTTAGTAGAGATTTGACCAATATCTGACAGATACAAAGCTATATCTATCTAGCAAAAAAAGTAATTTTTTTAAAGTGCCTAATAGCACAGCTGATAGACCTCTGATATGGTTTATGACAACCGGCGACCGGGACCGATAAGCATCTTTTTTCTTCCAGACAATCAGTGGTGATTCAGCCTGCCATTGTCCCAAACTTAACTAGGGAAAATCTCAAAAAGTTAAAAACTAGCAAATCGACTTCAGTAATGAGTTGGAAATCGAACCCAGGATCTCCGGATCGGGATCCCATGGCCTACTAGCAAAGTAAAAAGCCGAGGAAATATTTATGAAGATTCGATGACTGGAAGTTAGAATTAGAACAAACGCGACTAGGTATACTGATCTGACAATATAAGGCACAGCATGTGTCGAGAGGTTCACCCGAGCTCCCGACCGCGGCCACGGCCTAAGTACTTCTTCAATTGAGTGGGTCTTCGAGTTGACGAACGATCCGATGAACCCTCGTGCTCTCCGAGGCACGGAATTGAAAGTCAGTCGCGTGTTTAAGTCTGCATTGCCCTAAAGAATTTCCTGGTTGTTTAGTTTGTTGACTACAAACTCTTATCAATTTGCGTTAAGCTGTCCCTTACATACCATGATAACCTGAGGGAATCACAAAGTGATAGACGACTTTGTTTCGCCCGGTGGGAATTGATTGAACCCATCACCCCCGGATCGGCACCCAAAGACTCAGCCCACTAGATCGCGGAGGCAGTACGTCAGGCCGCGTCCTAGATCAGCCTCTCTCCGCACAGCTCGACCCAGTTATGGCACTGTTTAATAGTTCCAGTCCTAGCACTTAATTGTAAGTCATAAAACTCAATGAAATCAAATTATTATAATAAAAACAAATATAACATCATATAAAACCCGTTACATGTATTCTTTAAAACGAACAATCACTTAAATTAATTAAAAAACAAAAGCAGGAGAATTTTTTTAAACCTTAAAATTGCTCTCCTGTAATAA
>JARACY010005436.1:0-21845 GCA_029255725.1 Scrobipalpa atriplicella | reverse complement strand
TAGAAAAGAGGTACAACAGAAGTAAAACAGAAGGCATGCCGTGTCGCTTCATTCGAAAGTCTACCATACATGTGCATACAACAGTGCTGGCAAGTTCTAGAGCGAACCTTTTCCTTCTCTTTCTTCTCCTTGGTCTCCACGGGCGGGGGGGGCAACGACAGGCGCGTGGGTGGGCGTAGGCGCGGGCGCGGGCGCGGGGGAGTTGCGCTCCTTGTGGAGGGGCGTGGCGGGTGCGGTCCACGCGGGCGTCGCGCTTGACCGACGATCCAGCTTGGGTTACAGTCACACCACACTTTAATAGGGCCCATTATCGCATACGTCAAGTGACATTTAGTTTTCGATATTATCATGAAAGTATTATATTTTCGTCCGGGAAAGATTGCAACGGTAAAAGATTTGGTAGACGCTTATTTTGCATAGAATCCTCGGTATTATATGTATATAAATTAGAAATAATTGCTTCTGATCTACGGTCTATCATTAGTCGTAATACGTCTATGCAATAAGTATGCTTCTTATTAGCTTTTGTAAAACTATTATTTAATGAAGTTTCTGTTCTGTATGCGATAAATGGACCCAGGTTAAGCAAGCAGGAATCAGAATATCACTCGGATGATGATAGGATGATATGAAAATGACGACATACATTTGTTAGTAGAATATGAAAATGGGAGACAAATTAACACAACATGAAAAATGGCAGAGAACGCATGTTACATACTAAGATAGCTGATGATAATTTTTACATGTTTCAATAAGTCAAAGTTGATTGTCACCATGAGTTAAAAGCGTTAACGTCGGAGATAAACACCATAGAAATTGTAGGTATGTGTTTTGAATGCCAGAAGAAATACAAAAATAAGGTGCGTTCTTACTGAGAGCATTCGTTCGCAAGCGACATGCGCGCGCATTGATTGTCTATTGACGCGTAGGTTGCTCGCGAACGAATGTGAGGATGCACCTAACGATTAACGATACATTTTGTGTTTTTATATTTGAATGATAAAACAAAAGTGCCAATTACAAGGTTGGTGCCAACAGTACAGTACACGACGACAAACATTGTACATCGGCTAGTTTCGGGTTTGTAGTGCGGTAGTTACACTTTTAGACGTAATGCTTTAAGATTAGCCGATGTCTCTTTCCTAAGGCATTGTTGTAACTGTACCAAACAGTCTCCCCTATTTTAGTATGTCGTTTCCGATCTAGACTGGAGTCGAAAGCGAACCCATTTTTAATAAAAAAAATGAAGTATTATCTGTCGCGCGCAACTCACGTGTGAATGATGATGCGGCGTGTGATGCGGGTGCCTCCAGTCCGTGGCGGGCGGTCACCACATGCCCGACCCGCCAGGTGGAGCAGACGACGGGTAGCCAGGGTAACCGTACCTGGGAAAACCGATCATTAATTACAGAGAATATAATTTCATACGGGCACATCCGAAACATGTCAAAAAAAAAGACGACCAAAAATCCCAAGTGAGTGCTCGTTCCGGTTACCTAACACGGGCCGAAGGGGAAATTATATTCTCTGTAATTAATGATCGGTTTTCCCAGGTACGGTTACCCTGGCTACCCGTCGTCTGCTCCACCTGGCGGGTCGGGCATGTGGTGGCCGCCCGCCACGGACTGGAGGCACCCGCATCACACGCCGCATCATCATTCACACGTGAGTTGCGCGCGACAGATAATACTTCATTTTTTTATTAAAAATGGGTTCGCTTTCGACTCCAGTCTAGATCGGAAACGACATACTAAAATAGGGGAGACTGTTTGGTACAGTTACAACAATGCCTTAGGAAAGAGACATCGGCTAATCTTAAAGCATTACGTCTAAAAGTGTAACTACCGCACTACAAACCCGAAACTAGCCGATGTACAATGTTTGTCGTCGTGTACTGTACTGTTGGCACCAACCTTGTAATTGGCACTTTTGTTTTATCATTCAAATATAAAAACACAAAATGTATCGTTAATCGTTAGGTGCATCCTCACATTCGTTCGCGAGCAACCTACGCGTCAATAGACAATCAATGCGCGCGCATGTCGCTTGCGAACGAATGCTCTCAGTAAGAACGCACCTTATTTTTGTATTTCTTCTGGCATTCAAAACACATACCTACAATTTCTATGGTGTTTATCTCCGACGTTAACGCTTTTAACTCATGGTGACAATCAACTTTGACTTATTGAAACATGTAAAAATTATCATCAGCTATCTTAGTATGTAACATGCGTTCTCTGCCATTTTTCATGTTGTGTTAATTTGTCTCCATTTTCATATTCTACTAACAAATGTATGTCGTCATTTTCATATCATCCTATCATCATCCGAGTGATATTCTGATTCCTGCTTGCTTAACCTGGGTCCATTTATCGCATACAGAACAGAAACTTCATTAAATAATAGTTTTACAAAAGCTAATAAGAAGCATACTTATTGCATAGACGTATTACGACTAATGATAGACCGTAGATCAGAAGCAATTATTTCTAATTTATATACATATAATACCGAGGATTCTATGCAAAATAAGCGTCTACCAAATCTTTTACCGTTGCAATCTTTCCCGGACGAAAATATAATACTTTCATGATAATATCGAAAACTAAATGTCACTTGACGTATGCGATAATGGGCCCTATTAAAGTGTGGTGTGACTGTAACCCAAGCTGGATCGTCGGTCAAGCGCGACGCCCGCGTGGACCGCACCCGCCACGCCCCTCCACAAGGAGCGCAACTCCCCCGCGCCCGCGCCCGCGCCTACGCCCACCCACGCGCCTGTCGTTGCCCCCCCGCCCGTGGAGACCAAGGAGAAGAAAGAGAAGGAAAAGGTTCGCTCTAGACTTGCCAGCACTGTTGTATGCACATGTATGGTAGACTTTCGAATGAAGCGACACGGCATGCCTTCTGTTTTACTTCTGTTGTACCTCTTTTCGGAAGTCTATTTGTAAATGCACAGATTATGTTAGCACGAAATTGCTGTAAGTAGTTTTTAGGGTGAATGTTATATTATAAGTAGTTAAAATAAATAAAAAATATGAGATAAAAAAATATCGTAAAGCAGCCAAAATTAGAAAATATAATATTTAGGTATAATATACAATTGGGTACTTGACTGTGTAGCTTAAAAAATTCAAAACATTTATACTTAAAACTGATGGCTAAAAATATTGTGGATTTCATTCATCATTTAAAAAAAAATGCACATTTCAATTTTAACAATCGAATTAAAGTATATAAGTTATTGATTTGATTAGTCAAATTTACTAAATGTTACGTCATAATTTACTATTTCATACAAAAAAGCGTTTTGACATTTCATAAAAAGTTGCTGATTTGACTAGTTGGAAAGTAGCCAATTATGAAAACATGAATGTTATGAATGGAGTAATTTTTATGGTTGTAAGGGTTAGAAGGATATTAGCATGAACTCCAAGCACTGGATCCACAATAATAATCACCCAAGGTACCGCTGATCATCATGCACGGCTTCATATATGTTTTACTAACTTGTATGCATGTCATAGTATCTATTTTATTTATCAACACCTGTCTCAAGACTGATGTTTGACTAAAATCATATAAAAATGTCGTACTGGTCGGCTACTTTCTCGCGATCAAGAATATTTATATAAGTAAGTATCAGTCAAGCATGGATCGTTACTTATAGGGGAACCATATCTCACAGTATGCTATACCGTTAACAGGAAGTCCCTCCAGAGATGAAGCCTATAGAAACGGAACCTCGGCCGCCGGCAGACGCGGCGGATAGTAAAGAGCCCGAGCCAAAGCCGCCGCCGCCAGCTGACGAACCTAAGAACGTTGATCTCGACACCAGGTAGGTTATGTAGGTAGATAAGGAGCACCTCTATACAAGTTGATAGAGAGACCCTCCAGAGATGAAGCCTGTAGAGACGGAACCTCGGCCGCCGACAGACGCGGCGGATAGTAAAGAGCCCGAGCCAAAGCCGCCGCCGCCAGCTGACGAACCTAAGAACGTGATCTCGACACCAGGTAGGTTATGTAGGTAGATAAGGAGCACCTCTATACAAGTTGATAGAGAGACCCTCCAGAGATGAAGCCTATAGAAACGGAACCTCGGCCGCCGGCAGACGCGGCGGATAGTAAAGAGCCCGAGCCAAAGCCGCCGCCGCCAGCTGACGAACCTAAGAACGTTGATCTCGACACCAGGTAGGTTATGTAGGTAGATAAGGAGCACCTCTATACAAGTTGATAGAGATCCCCTCCAGAGATGAAGCCTGTAGAGACGGAACCTCGGCCGCCGGCAGACGCGGCGGATAGTAAAGAGCCCGAGCCCAAGTCGCCGCCGCCAGCCGACGAACCCAGGAACGTTGATCTTGACACAAGATAGGTTATGTAGGTAGATAAGGAGCACCTCTATACAAGTTGACAGAGATCCCCTCCAGAGATGAAGCCTGTAGAGACGGAACCTCGGCCGCCGACAGACGCGGCAGATAGTAAAGAGCCCGAGCCCAAGTCGCCGCCGCCAGCCGACGAACCCAGGAACGTTGATCTTGACACAAGATAGGTTATGTAGGTAGATAAGGAGCACCTCTATACAAGTTGACAGAGATCCCCTCCAGAGATGAAGCCTGTAGAGACGGAACCTCGGCCGCCGACAGACGCGGCAGATAGTAAAGAGCCCGAGCCCAAGTCGCCGCCGCCAGCCGACGAACCCAGGAACGTTGATCTTGACACAAGATTGGTTATGTAGGTAGACTAGGAGCACCTCTATACAGGTTGACAGGGAGCCCCTCCAGAGATGAAACATGTAGAGACGGAACCTCGGCCGCCGACATACCCGAGCCCAAGTCGCCGCCGCCAGCCGACGAACCCAGGAACGTTGATCTTGACACAAGATTGGTTATGTAGGTAGACTAGGAGCACCTCTATACAGGTTGACAGGGAGCCCCTCCAGAGATGAAACATGTAGAGACGGAACCTCGGCCGCCGACATACCCGAGCCCAAGTCGCCGCCGCCAGCTGAGGAACCCAAGAACGTTGATCTCGACACCAACCGTCACCGTAACCTTTTATACCGTCTCCATTGGACTAAACTTTTGTTCTATTTTTTTTTTCTTTTTAATATCTTCCTAACAAATAAATAAAATTACACTCAAGGTTTTTATATCTAGCTGTAGACATTTTTTATTACATCTGAATGTAAGTCTCACTCTTTATTCATCCTTACAGAATAGCAATGCTCCTAAAAGGCGCGAGCGGGGGCGGGGGAATGGCGCCGCCCTTCTTAGCGCTGAACATGTCTTCTGAAGAGGAGGAGGATGGTCACTTACCAACCAAGATACCTGACATTGATACACATAACCCGCCCTCGGATGATGAAGGCATGTATATTGCCGGAACACACTTATTTTTTTTGTCATGAAGTGTTTGAATCTTTTTACTACAGAATGTAACCATAAATCTATAGCTACATCTACAATATTATAGATCTACACAATTCGCAGTGGCTACAGCCAGTAGTGTAGAGCTGTTGGTTGAGCTGTTTAGGCGCAACCCGTCATATCCAAAGTGTGTTCAAATTTTACGGATGTATGTAGGCGTGACATTCAAATTGAACCAACTGCAATATTGCATTTTTGAGCTTACGTCTAAGTGCCAGCCATCTGGTGGGCTAAAATCTTGTCTTTGTAAGTCAATAAGCCATCCTTTTACAAGGCTCATTTCAGTCAGACCATTAATATTGGTGTATTTGACACAGGTTCAGGCAGTGAAGACCGGGACAGTATAATATCAGTGAGCACGCGCAAGGATTTAGATCCGGAGCCTTTATCCACCACACCATCCCCGTATTTATCTAGAGAGTTGTACCTCGAGTGCCTCAAGACCACTGTTGAAAGGGTAAGTGTCACACTTACTGATTTGGATTTGATTGTTTTTGTTAATTTATTACATCTTCTTCTGTTCTATTGTCGTTTCACTGAACAACCGACAAAAAATAGTTGACGACAACGACAAATCAAGTGGGGTTCCCCATCGAACTCATTTGATTTGCCAAACACACGATTTGGAAAAGCGATTTCTACGATATTTTTCAATGTGTTTTTTTTTTATTGACGCTATGAAATAAGATGTTTTGTTTTAGAATGTACTTTTATTGCAAATACACCTAATTTATTTAACTTTGTTATATTACCTTTACACCTTTTTGTGCTCTACTACAGAAAGCGAAAGAGGCGGAAAGGAAGAAATTCCCTATGATGGAGCGGATAGGGTCAGACATCTCGTCATCAGAAGATGAGTTACTAACGGGAGAAGAGCGAAGCGGTCACCCATCCACCCGCCTGACTCACACAACGACAAGGACAACTTAGAAGACGACCAGGTAATGAGGGGCATGGCAACTAGATATTTGGTTAAGATTATGAAGACTCAAGATTACTATTAGGTATTTAGCGTTTAGTTTGCATTGTTAATTATAAAGTTCATCCTAAATTGTTGTCAAAACTGTTTAACTTGAGAAACTCAACGAATTTAGTATTACGAGTTACCAGCGAATGTTACCATTTCTTTATCAATTATGAATTTGTACAGATGTCGCTGTCTTCACTATCGTCGACGGAGGCTAAGATCGAGGAGCAAGTTCCAGCAGAAGCTTACTACTACCCCGCGCCCGCTCACCCCGCACACACCGCACACACCGCTCACCCCGCACATCCTGCCCACCCCGCACATCCTGCGCATCCTGTAGCGCCCAACCCGTATTACCACATGTGGCCGCCTACTGGTAAGTGATTGAAAATCTTCTGTAATCTCAGGCCATAAATATCTGCTATCGATGGGCTCAGCAACACCATGTCATCAACATAATAACATAAGAACTAAATTAGTTCTTCACGCAACGACCTAATATTGTTTAATTCGAACTCCAAAAGGACTTGATGCTTTATATCTAATGTGTATGTTTTACCTAAAATATCTTGATCTGTTTTTCAATTTCATTGTAGCATACCCGCCGCCCGGCTACCCCGCGGCGGACATGTCGCTGTACACGGGAGGGTTTGCAGCGCCACCGCTACACTACGCGCCCTATACCGAACCAGCACTGGCCGCGCCGGTAAGTCCCGATTAACTAATAAAAACTATATTACATAAAAAAAACAGACGACAGATTCTTAGGCTCGTATTTATAAAGCGATCTCAAGATTGAGAGCAATATTAAGTATGGATTTGACAGGTCATGTACTTAAATGACATTTCTGATACGAACTCAAACTCGCTGTCAATCTCAAGTGCTGATTATAAATACGGGCCTTAAACATTCTTGTAAAAAAATTTTTAGTTCATTGTCTTTTCGACTTTACGCAAAACTACACTGTTCAATAATTTGTTCAGGAATGCGACAACCCTCACTACCCGACCATCAACAGCGTGATAGAGCGAGTGAAAGAGGAACTCAAGATGATCCTAAAGAAGGATTTCAACAAGAAGATGATCGAGAGCACCGCGTTCAAGGCGTTCGAGCTGTGGTGGGACGAGCAGAGTAGAAACAACAGGCTCGTCAAGCCTAAGGAGGAGGGACAGCCGCTGCAGGTAACAATTATATGAATAACAATCATACAGAGATGAAACTTCAAGCCGGCCAGTGCAGAACACAAACATTACCGCATAGTGTACTACTTACTTCCTATAATAGCGCGGTTGTTAAGTCTCTCCGTACTGTGTTACACTTCAAAGGTCCGTAATCCGTTAAAAAGGCAAAATTATTTATAGTTCCATATTTTCAGTTTTCAGAAACAACGTTTTGTACAGCTTTTCTTTAGTATATTTTTAGTGCTAGCGATTCGAAGAAAGCACGACTTAATTAAAATTATTGCCGTCTCTTTCTGCTCTCCCATGATAAAAATAGCAGGCGACCATTTTGGTCAAGATTTAGTTAGTGATATTAAGCGCGGCTGAATTGTCCTCAGTATCTGATGATTACTACATAATTATGTGTTGTTTACATACTTTAGAAATATATTAAAAAAGAAATCATTTTTTTAACTTTCATCTAATATTAATTCTCTTTATCATCATCAGGATATCTCTAACAAGAAGGAAGATGTAGCGGTGGACTCAATCAAGTCCATCATCGAGTCCCGGGAGCTAGGCCTCGACCTGGGCGGGTACGGCGCGGGCCTAGGGCTCCGGGCCGCCATACCCAAGATGCCCAGCTTCCGACGCAAGCGGAAGATACCCTCCCCGGTCGTCATGGATGAGGACTCCAGTAAAAGGCTCAGTGATCAGGTTTGAAGTTTTTTTTAATTCTATTTCGTATTTTAGTGAATTTTCTATGGCGATGTCCAGGGTGTTGCAATGCGAAATTAGCATCTGAAAATATTTAAAATAAATCCGATTTGACGTATTGTATGTCTATAACATCCTACGCCCCATGTTGATGCGAGACGTTCTTAATTGGCGCCCAACGTGGGACCTCCTTGAGTGGCGCCAAATGTGCTACTTTCTTAATTTTCGCCCGACGTGGGAGCTTAAGTGATGCCCAGCGTGGGATTTCCTCAGTTGGCGCCCAATATGAGACTTTCTTAGTGGCGCCCAACGTGGGCCCTTCCTTATTGGCACCGTGGGACCTCCTTAACTAGCGCCCAGGAAGACTACATTATTTTTTTGACATGTTATTTTTATTATCAGGAGGAAATGGTACAGAACTCCGACGAAGAGAAGGAGTTGCCGACGAGTCCGCGGAACAGAACCACCGGCTCGTACCTCTCACGCAGCCGCCGGCGGCAGTCTAGCAGTTCCTCCAGGTTAGAGAGCAATATCATACTAGTATCTTGCGTTGCCATTATTTCTGTCGTTTATTGTGTACTTAAAGGTACAATTCATAAGTCAGAAGAACGATTTTTCTCATATTCATGTTTGATATTCAATTCATAAGTCATTTCTTAAATTGATGTTTGAAATTCGTAGAGCTATTTCAAGTAAAACACGAACACCACCGTAATGTGGTTACTTAATCTCACATTGATCGCAGTTCCAAAAAACTGAGCTATCGCATGTTCATGTTAAACGTACGTAATGTCATGGGGTCCCATTCTGTACTACAGTAAATAAGCTTTTAAAAATATCAAGAGATGACTTAACCGTGGTAACCCGTTCTAAACAAGCATTCCAAACAAACCGTGAAAAACTGTTCAAATAAAGTAAATGTGTTATTTAATTGTTTCACAATATCCTAAAAACGGGCCTGCCCGGCGGTCTGCCCGGTTAATGCGGACCAGTTTTGTTGTATGACATTAGGCATCTGTACTAGTATAGTATTATATTATTGTGGTAATGGTGCTAATTCAGGACGCACTATTACTTATTCTAATTCTTAATAGCGCTGTCACTTTCTTATATTTGACATAAGAACAGGATAGCAAACAAACACGTGACTTTGACATTCCTAATTTGACGTACGGCGGTTTAAATAAGGAATGACCATAGAGCGTGCTCAATAATTTTACGTAATTTAAGCAGTCTTATGTCAGATTAGTAATGTCAATGTCATGTGTTTATTTGCTATCCTGTTCTTTTGTCAAATATAAGAAAGTGACAGCGCTGCTAAGAATTAGAATTAGTAACTGGACGGCGTGAATTGAGGCCAATGTCTAGTCTCTTACAGATATGTTACTGCTATACCATCTTCCTAAAAGAAAGACTTTTACTTATTTTTCTATTTGCAGATCATCATCGTCTTCCTCAAGCCGATCTTCCTCTTCCTCATCCTCATCTCGTGAACTCCCGACGGCCACCGGTGCCGCGCCCAGGATATACTCCGACACTGATGATGACTCTGACTTGGACGAGGCTGAGCTCAAGGTTGTGTCCAACAAGGAACGACTTAGAAGGGTGTATTCCTCGTCCGATAGTGAAGAGGAACAGAGTAGGATTAGAGGTAAGTGGCTATCGGAATTGGATGAGGTTTTGAGGGACTTAGCAGCACCATATCGCAGGCATAGTTTATTTTATTTTATATTTAATTAATTGACATTGTGCATTGATTTATTTTATTTTGACTTAAGTTATTGGTTTATTTTATGATGAATTCATACTATTTGACATTGTAAGTACTATTAGCTTTTTTCAAATTGACATTATTTTAGTTTTCCGACATTTGCAATTTTTTCTATTTTTTTACTTTTGTGACGATCATTTTATCCGTGGACATTTTTATTACTTATTGTAATGTAATCATGAAATTGATAAAATTAAATAAATAAACCTAATCTAATCTAATCTGTATGCATTATCCATGAGATAGATAAATAGAGAATAGAAAAGGGATACTGTTGGACAAGCATAGAGATAAACTAAGCTAGGAATAAAATCTGTTGGACTATTCCAGTCCATAATGTGTTGTATAACAAACACGCTAATCAAATTGTTGCAGAAAAAACCCCAATACCCGAAGTGGAAGCGTCAGACGACCGTCTGGGCTCCCCCATGGGCTCCCCGATGGGCTCCCCAATACTCTCCCCCGAGGAGGAACCCAAGGACCGGCTCCTCGACCGCGTCTACTCCGACTCGGAAGAAGAGAGGGAGTACCAGGAGAGGAGAAGACGGAACACGGAGTTCATGGAGGAGATGGAGAGAGAGTTCCTTGAGGAACAACGGAAGAAGATGCAGCCGGATACCGCGGCGCCTGATAAACCGCCTGATGATAGGTAGGGTATCTAAATTAAACATCTAACTTCCTCTGACATTGTTTCCTAATTAGACAATCATGAATTTATTTGGTTATGATATGATGGGTTACGTCTTTACTCCTATCTAGAGCAGTAAGTAGATCGATACAGTCGACAATGTAGATAAGCCGCCGAAGGAAAAAAACAAGCTATTTGGCGCTGAAATTCAATGGGAGAGCCGTCATAATGTACACGGCCTCCTCGTTGACCAAAACACCGGTTATTCAGCCAAACTTATACATAGGCAAGCCTATGATACTTTCTCATTATGTATAAATTAAAACAATACAGCATAACTTCCCATTACTCTTACAGTAAACCCGAGCCGAAACCTGAAGAACCGCGATCCAGTCCAGTCAAGAACCACGTCAAATCACCAGAGAAGAGTAAACAGGACACCGAGCTGGAGGAAGGAGAGATCACGTCTGAAGAAGAACCTCTCACCATCAGAAGAAAGAAGGACAAGAAACAGAAGAAAGACAAGAGACAGAGGATCGTGTCCGTTAGTGAGCACAGTACGCACAGTAACACTGATGCTGTTAGCGTCAATGGTGTTAAAGATGTAAGTACGAGAAAACAGAAGTAGGCTTCTTAGTTAGCCTACTTTAGCCATATTTTAGTCGTTACATTTTAAACCTCAATAATCCTACATCTTCATCAAAAGTCAATCTAAAAAGCGTTTTAATGTGTAACAGATTGTGAACTATAAACACGTTGAATATATCAGCTTCCCGGATATATTGCTAAAGCCGGATTCGGGAGTTTTATTGTACTTCAATTTAGGTGATCGGAAGAGAACCTATCACACCAGAAATACCTGAATCTGTTTGAAGTGCCCCTCAAATAGTGTCAGCTGTGAACGGTGGTGTAGTCACCGTAAATATGATGATTTTTTTATGTATGTTTTTGTTCCACAGGTCAGCAGCGCCCTCTCAGAGACCTCATCCCCGCAGTCGCAGGCGTCCCAAGCGTCGCAGGCGTCACAAGTGGCATTGGACCACTCCTACTGCCGCCCGCCGCCCGGTGAAGAGGAAGAAGCCAGTAGAAGGAGACCGTCCAACCACTTGCAGCATGATCACGGTAACAAGGATACTGCATCTGTGGTTATAGCCACTAAAGTCCACTGCTGGATATGGGGCAGCCGAATTTACGAGCGCAGTCAGATATTATATTTACAGACTGCTGCGCTGCACGTTGCCAGGAAAATGAGAAACTAGACAAAACATATATATAATAAAAAGAAAGAAAATATAGTATGTTCTTTTCTAGCGTAAAATGAAAGCTTTATAAATGTAACCAATACTACTCCCATCTTATGGAAATTCTTGTCGATTTCTTAACCTGTAAACTTGTCTTTAAGGTTACACATGGATGGCGGAGCCCGAGCCGGAGCTGGAATCTCCGAAAGAAGACGTCAAACCTAAAGAAATGGAGAAGGAGAAGACGAAGAGGCCATACAAACGGAAATACGAGAGCAAGAAGCTGGCCGAAATACAGAACACGTAAGTTACATTTGGTGCAGAACTAGAATACAACATTATTACTTTTTGAAAGACAAAAGGCATTCCAATTTTTGAATAACTTTCATCAAATATAAGTGCAAGACACTGACTGACTAAATTACGGAACACGTAAGTTATTATTTGGTGCCGTCACCAGGATCGAAAGTATTGATAGGAAAAAGGTTCTTATAACTTTGAATACAGTAAAAAAAAAACAGTACTTACATCAAATATCAGAGGAATAAAGTTGGACAATTTACACGTAGGTTACAATTTGGTTTCGCCGTGACCAGGATCAAACATTGGAAAATTATTATTTTTGATCGCCAAAAAGTTATTTGGACGCTTAAATTGTCCACAGCAGTTATGAGAGAAAAATGTCTGCTAAGGTACACTTTGGTGCCGTGACCAGGATAGGACATTGCTATGATTGCTTTGCTACATTATTATTTTCGGTCGTCAAATTTTAATATTCGAAGTACTACATCACAACATCATTTTCGATCGTAAAGAGCTTATTTTAACTTTTAAACTATCTACGTTAGACATGATTTTTGACAGAGAAGTAGGTTTAGTATAGGAAGATTAGGAAGATACAATTTGGTGCCGTGAACACGATTGTATAGGTACATGACATGTGTTACAAAATCTAATGATTTACCTTACCTTCAGATACGAAGCCCGAGATGACTTTGAACGGGATATTCACCCGAACATCACATTCAAGCCGCGGGATATAATGGCTGAAATGCAAGTGATGTACGAGTTCCTCACGCGCGGCATCGACAGAGAAGATGTCGAACATTTGAGAAGAGCTTACGATACCTTACTAGCAGAGGACGCGCAGGGGTACTGGTTGAACGATACACATTGGGTGGATCATCCGCCGACAGATGTGTGCTACAGTCCGCCTAAGAAGAAGTCAAAGAGACATACGAATATCTATGAGGATTTACAAGTAAGTATTCTCATCATTATTCCTTTACTCTTGTCTTTTCTTATATATTTTTAGAGCTATCTCTTTCACACCTGTAATATTTTTACAAAATTGAATAGGATATAGTAACAATTCAACAATGTTCTTCTCAGGGCCACTCGAGCGGTTCAGCGCGCACAGAGGGCTACTACAAAATGGACGCGCGTATCAAAGCCAAGTACAAGTACCACCACGGCCGCAGCACCGCGCTTACATTGGACGCGGCACATGATGAGACAGTGGCTAAGGCTAAGAAGGCTGCCAAGATGCAACTACTGTCCAGAGAGGCCAGGTCCAACCAGAGAAGACTGCTTACTGCCTTCGGTAAGTGTGACCATATTTTTGTACCGGGCGTCAGTGCGATGATGTCATGCTACTAAACAGTTTTTTAGCAGTCGTAGACTTACTAAGGTATCAAGCCGTGATATTTAGATGAAATTGAAATAGCTGTAACTGTAAAATCATAACTACTGGAGATTTTTGAATGTAACAAAAAATAGCTTTCAAGACAAACTTTCGAGCTTGTCTTTGTTTTTAGACATTTCTACTTCTAGTGTAGTATTCAAGAAATAGAAAAGCCTATTCGTTACAAAAAAATATAAACCACTATTTATATCGTCTTTTTACAGGTACAGATACGGATTCAGATCTGCTGAAATTCAATCAGCTTAAGTTCAGGAAGAAGCAGCTGAAATTCGCCAAGTCTGGTATTCACGACTGGGGTCTATTCGCACAGGTAATTTCACTACTTAAACTTTATCTAACAATTCCTTGATCACCTCTCCTAACCGATGTAGGTTCTCACATCCCTATATCGAGAAGAGTGAACTAAATCAGATCCCCTTTACCGGGAATGAAAAATGAACGTGCCCTCTCTTTCTTACCCCAATGGAAGGAAAGAGACGGGAGTTTGACGCGGTTTGTTTTTCATTTCAGGTGAGTAGGAGTACAGATGGTAGAGTAGCATTGGTAACGAAACTCGTGTTGCAGGTTCTGCCATGAAGCGATTTAATTTTAAAAGCAGTCTACATTACGCGTTGCCTGTGAACATTGTGTTATGGTAACGTTTTAGTTCGGCGGCGATGGGTTAGTGAATTTGCACATGCGAGGTATATGATGTAATGTTGGTTCGAACGAATTTACGTCTCTACTCGAGACTATAATTTTTTGACAATTCTATATCAACAATCACTCATCTATTTCTTTAGGTATTTTTGCCCTTGATTTAGCTATTAGCCCTCGCCAAGGTTTCCATTATTTGCGTGACTCGACGAGATGATAATATCGCCAGGATATTACTGATGTAATTTTTAGTACGGGTACTTGTAATTCTTGATTTTAGATATGTTTTGTGTTTGCCTGTTTTGTATTATGGTGGTATATTCAAAGCATTCACAACAATTCTGTGTGATACAGGAGCCGATAGCGGCAGACGAGATGGTGATAGAATACGTCGGTCAGATGATCCGACCTATTGTAGCGGACGTGAGAGAGGCGCACTACGAAGCCACCGGCATTGGATCCTCGTATCTGTTCAGGATAGACCTGGACACCATTATAGATGCTACTAAATGCGGCAACCTCGCCAGGTTCATCAACCACAGCTGCAATGTGAGTACTATTTGGGGGGTCACTCTTGATGACTATTATGGTCACTTTTGACGACTATTGGGGTCACTCTTGACTTCTATTGGGGTCACTCTTGATGACTGTTGGGGTCACTCTTGACGACTGTTGTGATCACTCTTGACGACTGTTGGAGTCACTTTTGACGACTGTTGGGATCACTCTTGACGACTGTTGGGTCACCAGTGACGACTGTGGGGGGTTATTCTAGACGATTATTACTCTTGACTACTATTGGGGTCATCCTCAACGACTATTGGGGTCACTCTTGACGACTATATTGGGGTCACTCTTGCTTGGCAGCTATTGGGGTCACTCTTGACGACTAATGGGCTCTCACTTGACGAACATTGAAGGTCACCCTGATAACTGGGGTCACCCTTTACGTATTCTTCTGGAACAATTAAATTTAACAAGTGAAATTTTAATCTAATCTACCTTGTTCATTAGGATTTCTATACATTTGTAAGACATATTTTTTCCCCCAGCCGAACTGCTACGCGAAGATCATAACGATCGAGTCGCAGAAGAAGATCGTGATATACTCGAAGCAGCCGATCGGCGTGGACGAGGAGATCACTTACGACTACAAGTTCCCGCTAGAAGACGAGAAGATCCCCTGTCTGTGTGGCGCGCCGCAGTGCCGCGGTTTCCTTAACTAATCTAACTTTTATCTCAATGAAATTTGGACATCGATACCAACGTGTTTTGCGGCCCAGAAATTTATATTTCTTCACAACTTAAAAGAAATTCAATTTTAGAATCCGCAAACATGATCCTTCCGTCCGATTTCGACTCGGGACTCCTAATCGGTACGTCACTCGTGCGCCCGAAATTGCTGACGTGGTCGACCTCCTATGATTTATGATTTGAAAATGAGGGGTTGGGGTTGCGCCTACAGCCCAACAGCCACTGCGACCTGTGTAGATCTATTGTAGCTAGGTCGACCTCCTAAGTTACGCTGGTTGCGATCCTATTATGGTATTGTCCTTTTAACGTTTTATTTATGTCGCGAATTAATTATTCGTTTGTCAACCGTTTTGAATCATTCAATTTGGAGTTCTAAATCTAAATCAGTATTTCCAGTAAAATTAAGTGTTTAAAAGATTTGTGATTTTACGATGACTGGATCATGTAGGTAATGCGCAGATGCGCATCAACTTGTTATTTTAAATCTGAATTTAAAATCAAGTGACTGCAAGAATTGAGGTTAATTAAACTACCTACCTAGACAGTCAGTTTTTTTAGTTTTCCCAAAGGATTCTACATTTGTGAAAGTATTTATATGCAATGGTCTACTGAGCCAGCTCTAAGTCTGAAGTTTGGAGAAATGGCTAAGACCAAAAATGTGCGTAGACATAAGACAAGCGCTATTCAAAGCGGTTTCGAAAACTGCCTCAAACGAATATGAATTTTAGTCCTTCTATGTATAGTTAATGATAATGTGTGATCGTGACGTGTGGTGTTATTTACATTATTTAATAAAAACCAGTGCAAGATAAGATGTATGTATTAATCCGTTGAATGAAATTAAGCCTTGTAATATATCAGCACTGTTTTGACTGAGTCTACTGTACTAACAGGCGTAGGGTGTCATAACGTGCTATGTAATTTTGTGTTGTACATTAAACTGTGAATAAAGATCTCTGCTATAACGTCAGAATTTATGTAGTACACTTTTCAAGTACATGTCTTGTCTATGAAGTAATATTTGAAAGGGAACCGTATTGTTTTCTTTTGTATTCTATCTTGATATGGAAACTGTCTCGTTATGTTTCTTGGAGATAATTAGTGATCTGTTGCGAACTTTCCGATTGCACTTCATATAATGTAATGTAAAATGTATAAGTTGTAAATAAAAAATTCCAACAATTTTGAGTAACAGTTTTTATTTTAGAATCTACTCATTGGCAAAGTAGATTTAAAAACTTAGGACAGTTATCCAGTAGGCAGTATTTCCTCGTCTACTGCTTTCTCGAAAATCTTGAGGCTGTCGTGGAAGGACAAACCGATCAGCGCGGAGATGTCCTTCCACGTCGAGTTTGTCACCTTACTCAACAGTTCCCACTCCAAACGCGCAACTTCTTCTGCAATAATAAATCATTCCTTTTTATAATGAAGACTGTTCAATCTTCAATAATAGAAGTCTCAAAGAAGCAAGAGGCATTTTTGTAATGACAGGTTGTAGTCTGGTTACTTTATCGATAACGTGAAAATTATATTGTTGTGATTTTTTAGATAAGTCCAACTCGGAAGATCCTAACTTTCATGAATTTGGGTGCAATACGCGAAAGTTTTCATAGTTAATTTACTTACCCCTCATTTTGCTTAGATCTTCCTTTACAGTTTTCATAATCAATATATCGTTTTCGATAGTAGATATGTTAGATTCAAATTCATCATTTTTATCTTTTATTTCTAAATCCAGCTCCATTCGGCTATTTAGTTTAGAAAACAAAATAATTATAAAATTATATTTGATTCACGCGCAAAAAAGCGATCCAATGGCATGGCGGGCGCTCAGAACAATAGAGGGCGGGCGGGCGGAGGGAGGCGGTTTTTTTTTTTTTTTTATGGCCTGGAGCCAAGGAGTGAATTGAATGGTTAGAAATAGAGGTGAGTTCCGTTCAATGGGTCGGGGAGTTGAGTCCACAGACCTATAGAGTTAAATCACAATATGTTGAGTTGAGACAAATCACACAAATTCATTAATATTGAAACGAGTAACTTAATAAAATTGGTACAGTACAGCTCTAATAAATGTTATTTTTTTGTTTGGTCGTACGTCGTACCATAGTACCAGTGTTGCAGAACTATCGATAGTTTGACTATCGATAGTTGACCTCGAAAATCAGGAGTGCGTTCACGCGTACACCTATGGGAAACCGTTAGGAGAAAATCACTATCAAAATAATGTCAAAATGACATTTGGCGAAATTTTCTCTTGGTAATAAGGTCGAGAATGGCGCGGTAACCATAGACAATTACCCTCATCTTCCCCTAACCGTGCACGCGTGAACGCACTGCAGTTCTATCAATATTCTTACTTTTTCCAAGTTCACGATACTATCGATAGTTCGATATATTGCTGCAAAACTAGGTCGCACTGCGGTCGCACACCAAGAAACATAATATACCCCCCCTTCGCACACTTGCTCACGGGTGCGGGCGGGTGATTATCTATATCTACTCAGTGGCTCACGGCACTTGGCACTTGCTTTGCTTGCTTGCACTTCTTGTGTTGTGTTGTGATTTCTTTATTTGTTTTGTTTTTCAAGAAAACTGTTTTCTGTATATTCCAAACTATCTGAGCAATCAAGTAAGTGCATTAAATACCTGTGTTTTGTGATTAATTCGGTGTGATTGACTCATAGACATTGATGTGCCTTGTATTTGTAATGTAAGATGAGGTAATGTGATCTCATAAAGTTAATATTACACTACGAAATGATTATTAAACTGTTTAATTTTATTCATCTATTATCTTTTATATGACATAAAAAATGAAAAAAATCTTTTGCATTAAAAAAATATATTATTCAACACTAAACAAACATCACTTAAATTATTTCGTACAGGTTAGAGTACAAACAGAACTAGCGATAAAACTAATCTAAATTCTAAAAGGTATCTTATCAAATCACAGTAAAATGCTCGTATATAAATATCAAGCCAATTAAAAGAAATGAGCGGCAAGTACTAATTTATCAAATTGAATTCCAATTAAAATTGACCTTTATAGAAGTCGCCGAAATTCAGTCAAACTATCACTTATAAGCAAAAACCGAAACACATACTCGACGATACGAGAAATGAACACACAAGCTCGCTCGATACCATTCATATGTAGAGAAAGATGTAACAGTTCCTTAGAAAAATTCATAAACATTTTTTACAAATGTTGTGAACAAATTATGAACTGTATGTGAAAATAAACTTTTTATAAAGGACTTTTCCCAACTTGTCATAAAGTTGCTTGGGAAAAGTCCTTTATAAAAAGTTTACCATATTCTATTATTTATTACATTTGGATTACTCGGTTTTTGCTATTAAGTGTCTTCTGGAAGAATAAATGCACACTAATTAATAGGCATTTAGGCATTATAGTTGAACTAGTGTAGGTAGTTAATCTATAAATAATTACATGGAATAATTACTATTAGCCTATGACATTTTTTTCACCATCACTCTAAACACTGTTGATATTATCTTGTTAATTAGCGGCAATAGTTATCAGTTTTTACTAAATAATAATATATTAAACCGGTTCTTTGCCTTAATATCCCTTTCACTGAATGCCAATCTGCCTAAATGTCCCTTTCACTGAATGTCAATCTCTCTGAATGTCCATTTCCCAAAAACATCAATTCCCTGAATGTCCATTTCCCTGAATATCCCTTTCCCTTTCAAAGTCTCTACATTCGTCAACTGTTAACTTTTGCAACTAATTTAAAAACACGGTGTAGTTAAGTACATTAATTATTATTACGAAGATTAAAAAGATAAAACAATTCTCAAAGAATTACATAGGTACAGTTACAAATATAGCTAATCAGCAATAACCATACACTAATAGTGTAGTTTACATAATAAATACAAACTTACCGTCAAAAATACTTGTAAAATACCGAACATGTCTGGTCTTCATAATATTCAATAAGTTATTCAAGTACTTTGTCTGTGGGTAAAAATGCTGCTGTGCAAAGAGAATGTCCTAAAATAAATACTATAAAGTAATACTAAATAATGAAAGCACAGTATAGTAGTTCTCACGACTGCCGCTTTGCCATACTCGTGTGTGTAAGTGTTAAGTTATTGTACTTACACGCACATTGCCTTAGTTCGCGTGAGTTTGGCATAGTAAATCTGTAGTTACGCACACAATGGCGAAGTATGGCCGAGCGGCAGTCGTGAAGAAAAATACTATACTAGGTGGCAAATAATGCACCTCGACCATTGGAAAGAGATAGTGAAGTTTTATAGTCGTATAAGGTGTGACAGAGATAGGCTTAGTTCTACAATGTCGGACCAACTTAGCGGATGTGCAATATTTATTGCCGTGTACTGTTAGCAGCGCGTACATTATAATCAGTCGTTGAAATTGGCGGGCTGGAACCTAACCTGCCTGGAGAACATCTCAGCGCACAGGTCGGCCGTGCCCTTCGTATTGGAAGACTCGGAATCGATCTGCTCGGTGTCATCTTCCTCAGAATCCGACTCGGACTCGGATATCCTAGCCGGGGATTTCCTCCCCGTTGACGTGCGTTTGAGCCCGACCTCTGCGGTCAAGATCTCCTTTATTACATCCTCGGGAGATCTGTCTTTGCGGTTCTTCAGGCGAAGTTGCCGCGCTCGCTTCCTGATGTCTGCTAGGAAGCCCGTGTTAGGCTCCACGCTCTCTTGAGATATATCTTGCGGTGGATCTTCGTTCGTCGACCGTCGGTGGAACGATTCTCTGTTTTTAGCCTGATAAGATTCTCTATTATTTGTGTGATGATTCTCTTTATTATTCAGCTGATAAGATTCTCCGTTATTCGACTTGTAAGACTCTCTTTTATTCAAGTGATAAGACTCTCTGTACGTCATAGTAATGTATTGCATGGACTGACCGGAGTCAGTGGACGATCGCTTCGAATCGGAGATAGTCGATAGCGACTCGATGGAAGCGCCTATGCTTTTGAACGCCATCTTGCCTTCGACCAGCGAGATATTGTATTCATCGCCGACTTTCGTCCGGATTATGATGCCGGTAGGCGCGGTACCCAGTAAAGCGGGTTCTTTGACTTTCAAATTGAATTTCTCCGGCGTGTAGCATTCAGAAGCTGTCGACGCTATGGACGTGGTATCACAAGTGCACGGCGGCGCTCTGTAAGCTTCGTCGGTGATGTAAATGACGGTAACTTTCTCTTCGCCGACGAGATACAAGAACGGCGCGACATACTCCCAATCCTGCACGGCGGAGCTCCATTTTGCGTCTTCGTTTCTAGTTCTCTTTCCGTTCTCATCGACGAACACTCCGCATTCGGAGTAACACAGTAATATTTCAGTCGGTTTCTCGCGGATGAGTAATATAGCTTTAGGCGCGGAGTGTTTCTTAGCGGCGGCGGAGATGATCGGTTCGTCCATGGCGAAGGATTCTAAAGCCCCTGATGGGAGGTTGACCTTGAGCGGTTTCTCGCCGGCGATGTAGAGCGCGTGCGGGGTGAGGAGGAGGGCGGCGGGGGGGCGGTCCACGGTGAAGGAGCGCGCGATACGGAACTCGGTGGTGGGCGCGTCGTAGCGCAGCAGGAACACGCGCCGCCCGCACGCCGCCGCCGCCGCCGCCAAGCACGCCGCCTCGCCGGACTCACTCGTTACGGCCTGGAAGGAATTTTGTTACATGACAATACATATAGAAACCAAAAATTTCAAGTGAACGGATCTTGAATGCCTAGGCTTGAAAAACTAGACTTTAGGTTACCTTTACTTCGCAACACATTTTTGCTTTTGTAAACTTTACATTAGCTTAAAGTTACTTGCTCTCTATAGCGCCGATTCAAGGGCCAGTAACCCACTATGAACCAATGTTCCCGAGCAAATAGCCAGCGCTCTATGCTAGCAAGGTTAAAAATGTTGAACAACAATGTCCTTACCTTGACCAAATGCGGGCTATTCACATCAGGCAATCTCACTTTGCTGACTCCCACATTAGGCTTCAGACTACTCGCTCGCTTCAAAGCCGACCCTAAGGCCATTAACCCAGTATGGACTAGTGTCCCCGAACAAATAGCTAGCGCTCGACCATTAGCGGCTACTATGCCGGTGATGGTGGCGGTGTTGTGTCGCGGCGGTGACACGTCGCAGTCGAACTCTAGGGAGATCGGGCCGCGGAGGGAGTGGAGACCGTCGTCACTACCTAAAGAGAAATGTACTTAACTACACCGTGTTTTTAAATTAGTTGCAAAAGTTAACAGTTGACGAATGTAGAGACTTTGAAAGGGAAAGGGATATTCAGGGAAATGGACATTCAGGGAATTGATGTTTTTG
>JARACY010005435.1:0-21856 GCA_029255725.1 Scrobipalpa atriplicella | reverse complement strand
ACTTGATATGATTTGAAAATTATTTTCATTTTGATTTAAAACTTGTGACTGATATGTGCTGATGTGATATAGTATTTTTAGAATCAGCTCAAAAACGCCCTTTTTTTTTAGAAAATTGCTGGCTTTCATAAAGCTCAAGATCATGGCTCAAGATCATCTGGTCACCTTGGCCTAGATGAAGCGAGCTTTTAATTTATGGTTGTTAGTTCGATAGCGCTGTTTATTTTGATCATAACATAAGTAAGTTTCAAAAATCTAAAAGTTGCTTAGGTATTTCTTGCCAGGTAATCTGCTGTCCATACATAGGGCCTTGCGGTAGTTGTATTGTATTGCATATTGATTCATTAACTTAGTTTCGTCATAAACGCACTTAGCCTTAGATAAAATTAGAGTTATAATTGATTACGGAATTAGGAGGCTCTGCTTCTCGAATTGCGATTTAATTCGATATCGATCGCTACCAGATGCGGTTCGATCAGGCATTGTTTAAACCCCTATTAGACTATGCGATTTCAAGACAGTCTTACTAAGACAGTCTAATTAGACAAGCTCGCTATTACACTGTGCTAAATACCGCATGCTAACTCATTCTTGCAAGGCGAACTCTGTCAGTTTAATTTATTTTACCTATTAGGTTTATAGTTTGTCTTCAAACGTTTTCAAGCAAGAAAATCACACACGCATGAACACACAGTGCGGCTGGCAAGAGCGCCGATCGGCCGGGGGGCGCGCGTCTCGCGTCAGTAATTTCGATTTCGCGTAAGTTTATACGCTTGATATCTTCTAAAGTATTAATTCAAAATTATAGAGTGTAAAGGACATATATATAATCTACATTTAATGCCCAAGCCTAATATTATGTTTATTTGGATAAGAATTAATGCAGTATGTTCTAAAAATTTGCTTCGCAAATAAGCCATTATTTCTCGTAAAAATGTAAAGGATTAAAAATGGTTATTGTGGGTTATCCCTAAGAGATAGACATACCATCGCGGACTTTTTTGTCGACCTTATTAAGGTGTACAATACTGTAGTACGTTATTTTGATCTATCTCGTAGGGTTCAGCCTGCGTTTGCAATGTAAGCGCAAAAAAATGAGTTTATTTACCACATCACATTAGAAACCTCTTAAATTATCAGTGTTTCTCTACTATAAATTATGCATGTTTTATACATATAAACCTTTCCCTTGAATCACTCTATCTATTAAAAAATACCGCATCCAGATCCGTTGCGTAGTTTTAAAGATTAAAGCATACATACATACATACACACATACAGACAGCGGGGAGTGACATTGTTTATACTATGTAGTGATGATTAAATAAACAAACTATTTTTTAATGTTCCGTCACGATAACAATAAGTTAACAATCCTCAGATTCCGTTCGGATTCAGCATACCTACTAGAAACGACTCCAAAACTTTCCCACAGTCTAACTAAAGGGCCCGAACCCGAACGCATCTTGACTGAGTCATAGGTAGTTATTCCCTTTTTTACAGACTGCCCGGGAAGAGAAGCAGCTGGCACATTCTATGTTTTTTTTTTTACTTGTGTCAACACATCAATAGCGTTGCATTGCATCAAAGAATCAAACAACATTTTTAAAACTTTTAAATTTTTCGCTCGCTTTTATTTGTCAATTTTGACAAACCCACAATGCTGCCAACATTCAGCATTATAATGGACGCGTTCGTGAGAAACGTTATAAGAAAACCTACCATTAAAGCATATTACTTAACAAATGGCAACACCAAAAATAGAAGCGTCAATCAAATGATTCCAGGAGTACGTTCAGTCGACCCAGTTCGATATTTATACCGATCGAATCTTATACTAGTGGGACGCACTGAACGTGCACCTTAGCCGCTGTCAGATAAAACTTCACTTCCGGTGCGCCTCTGAACGGGCCGGATAAAAATTAACCTAGTCAAAATTTCGTCTGACAGGTGTCTCTGAACGGGCAGTATAAATTGGGTACTTGACTGGGTAGCTTAAAAAATTCAAAACGTTTATTCTTAAAACGAATGGCTAAAAATATTGTGGATTTCATTCATCATAAAAAAAAAAAATGCACATTTAGATTTTAATAATCGAATTAAAAGTATATAAGTTATTGATTTGATTAGTCAATATTTACTAAAATGTGACGTCATAATTTACTATTTTCATACAAAAAAGCGTTTTTGACATTTCATAAAAAGTTGCTGATTTGACTAGTTGGAAAGTAGCCAATTTTTAACCAGGTTAAATTTCGATCGATCGAGCGGCTCTGAACGTACCCCGGTTAATGTACGGCCATGGATTGCACAGCCAGATATTACGAAGCCATTGTTATGTACATGAAATACGCGGCTGTGCATTATTGGCCGTGCAATATCTGGTCGGCAATTATCATCCCGCTACCAATATTGTACAGCCAGTATTTGGAAGCCAAGGAAAGCACGGGCCAATATTTCAAGTACATGCCCATGAAATATTAGCCCGTGCTTTCATTGGCTTCCAAATACTGGCTGTACAATATTGGTACGGGGTGATAATTGCCGACCAGATAATTCGTGTACGTCAGATGAAAATTTACTCCTATTGGTCGAGACACATTCTTTTGTTTATGGTCGGAGCCTCGTTTAGACACTAAGTATTGATTCTGCTACTGCTTCGGCGCTGCGGGAAGTTCAGCCCCTCCGCCCTAGCGTAACTAAGAGCTTAGTTACAGCGGGCGGGGGCTGCTCTCCCTCCGCGCCTCCGGATTTTTATATACACTCTAGGGGTAAGAGCGGAAAGACCACGTGGAATTCGGGATTAACAGATTCGGTTCTGTCACTTTTTTTCGCTATCACTTCTGGCATGATCTACTAAAACCATCAAAACAAAGCATATAGAGTTTTCTTGTCTACGACCGCTTGCTTCCGATTGGCTAGTGGAATTTTGACATGTGACATTGGCTTCCAATTATTGCCTGTACAATACGGGTCGTACATTAACAGTCCGAGCTGTGATAATTCACGACCAGATAACGCACAGCCAATAATACGAATCCTTGTCATATAGTGCATGTATTATTGGCCGTGAAATATCTGTCCGGGCAAATATTGTACGGCCAATAATACGAAGCCACGGAATGCACAGCCAATAATTCATGTACATGCCTGGTCTCGTAATATCAGCGCGTACCTTATCGGGTCGTCAATTATCATGGCTGTACATTATTGGTTCCCCAAATTTGACAGTTTGTCGATTGTTTTGTTGATGTGAGCTGGTGTGTGATTTTGTTTTTTCCGTTTAAAACAATTATAGTTGCGTTTTCACCATGAGTTATATGCTGGGACATCTCCATAATGGCTGGCAAGTGGACCAGGCCATCCTGTCCGAGGAAGACCGTGTAGTGGTAAGTGCCTTGTTTGTAGGTTAGATCTTTCTAGATTCTCTGTCTTCTTTTGTGTGTTTTAGTAACAATGTAATTAAATGGCAGCATTGTTCGTGACGTCAACTGGTCACATACTGGTCCGTCATCTGGAATTATCCTACTCTTTGTCCGAAGAGAATACCAGGTTTCCTTATACCATGGATTTCCCCATCTGGTGACTTTCATGCTTGTTTTTCGGCCAGGCTCCTTAGGGCGCATTTTAAAAGTAGTATCTTTGTGGTGCCTCATGAGCAGCAAATAACGAATTACTAATGTCTTCTGTCTTACCCTTCAGGGTGAAACTTGGAAGGAACTACAGGGCACAAATAGAGTCAGAGAGTCATATGTAGTGCTCGAACAGCATTAGACATTTTGTGATTCATTCTCAAGGTGCTTTAGAGACAAATTGAGGTACTGATACACAGTAGCCCGTAAATTACATTTTATTTTCTTCAGGTAATTCGATTTGGTCACGATTGGGATCCAACCTGCATGAAGATGGATGAGGTGCTCTACAGTATTGCAGAAAAAGTGAAGAACTTTGCAGTTATCTACCTGGTTGACATAACTGAGGTGCCAGACTTCAATAAAATGTAAGCCTGTTAATATTATTCATAATGTTACATTAAAACCGCTTTGGTAATTTATCAGGGCATTACTTAAGACACAAATATTTCTGTTAGGTACTGTAAATTGTTTATATACATATTCCTCTATATTTTTGCATTTTTGTTCTCTTATTTCAGGTATGAGTTGTACGACCCTTGCACAGTGATGTTTTTCTTCAGGAACAAACACATCATGATAGATTTTGGGCACCGGTAACAACAACAAGATCAACTGGCCACTCGAGGACAAGCAGGAGATGATTGACATCATCGAGACTGTGTACCGAGGCGCTCGTAAGGGACGCGGTCTGGTCGTGTCTCCCAAAAGACTACTCCACCAAGTACAGATACTGAAATGTCTGGTGGCTATTTATTGTGGTTTTTGTGCATTCATTTTGCAGATATTACAGAAAACTTAGTATTTGGACCAAGAGTTGTGGTGTTATATCTGTGAGCATTGTTTTAAAATGTTCTGATAAATTATGTGAAAAATGATGTAATTTTAAGTTTTGAGTAAAATAGATTTTAAGACCCAAAAATTATTTTTATTTAGTTCCTGTCCTAAGTAATTTTTGTATAATCTCTTAGCTTAGGTTCAGATTCTGGAAGCTGTTTTCTAAAGCTATGTTTAGCTTTAGCAAAAGGTATCTATAACTTAGTCAATTATTTGTTATGAAGAAAATAAAACAACAAAAGACATTTAGCGAAATGTAAGTTTATTCAGTCTTGGACAGACAATTAATTGGAACACTAACAAGTTGGTGCGATGTTATAGCAGACGCCACACCATGCAGCGATCAGACAACATCGAGGAAGAATTGGACAGAGGAAAACACTTTGTTCATACATTCGGGCCAATGTACAGGCGGGGGGGCCGGTGTACAGGCGGGGGGCCGGTGTACAGGTGGGGGGCCGGGGGGTACAGGCGAGGGGCCGGGGTACAGGCGAGGGGCCGGGGGGGTATAGGCGGGACACCGGGCCGGCGCGCCAGCGCTGTGGAGGGGTGACTAGCGCAACGCCGCGCGCGCCCGCCCCGCGCCCCGCACTCCGCACCCCACACCCCGCGCCCAGCACCCCGCACCCCGCGCGCCCACTAGCACGGGAGGAAGTAACCGGACAGTCAAAGCTTTATATACCGTGTTGTGATAACGCACTACTGCAGAAAAGGGCATATTTTATTGTGTGTCTTGTCTCATTCATAATCTTACTTTTGTGCTGGAATGCTTACAAAATTGAACCTTTTAATAGTAGATATGACAACAAGTGCATAAACCAAGTCATTTTTCTCAGAGATTTTTACCTGCCCGAGCTCGCAGGGCGAGGACATGTGAATAAGTTGAGGAGAAAAATGATTTGTGCACGAGTTGGCACGAGTTAGAATATCTGCTTTTCACTTCGATTGCGAGAAAACAACAAAAATATAAGTAAACAAACAAATACGGATGAAAAAACAAGAGCATCATTCCCGCCACTTAACTTTTTAAATCTTTCGACATGAAGTATTAGGCTTGAGCTGGAGACCTATACAGCCTAGTCTTAAATTAATTTTGTTAAAATCTGTTTGCTTTTCATTAAATGATCACCTAAATTAATTCTTTTATCTGATGCTTTAAAAAACATAGAATGCAAACAAATTCAAGGAAATATTTAAATTAACAAGTTTTATCTGTGTACTTTTTATTGTGTTTGGCTGCATAGCTTTAATTGTCTCTGCCTTAGTATAGACACATTTAAAAAGCTACATTTTTGCCCTTGTGCATAAAGTTCAATTTTATGCAACCTACACCCTGCACGAAGTAGTACTTTTACGAGCATGAGAAGTGAAAAAGTTATTCGACTTCAGCCTAAATACTAAGCGTTTTCGACGTTTCTAAACTAAACCCATTCAGCTTGACGGCTTGTAAAGAATCGCCGAATGAGGGAGCCTCGAACTACACACAGTAGATGCGTCTAGTGCACCTGCACCTGCAGTCCTGCACCTATCACTATCACTATCACTATCACAGCACGGTGTAGTGAACCTTCATCTCTGTACGGTATTACTCTCGTGCCTCGCAGGCTTAGCGGTCGTCGTGTTCATCGTTGCGCCAGTCGAGGGCGTTCCTCGACCAGATGGCGGCTAGAGAGTGGAAGGGGTCGAAGGGGCGCACCACCCGCGCGCCGCCCGGGGACGTGCCGATAGCCCCCGGCCCACCCACGCCGCCCACACCGCCCCACACCGCCCACACCGCCGGGAGCTGAGCCCACGGCTCCGGACGGCGTCGTGCCGAATCCTGGTGGAGGGCGAACTGCGCCTGAAATCAAACGAAGCAATGACGTTTAGCTTCTTTGAAGAGAAATAATAATTCGACCATTTTATCTATTTAAAATAAGTATAAATAAATGATAACTGTCGGTAAGGATAAAAGAACCTGCAATACGGATCGTCGAAACAATTTTCTACTTTCCCTATAAATGGTCACCACGATTAGACAATTTATGTATGGGAAAGACAGTTTTTTTTTTTTCATTTCCTAAAGGAGTTTAGCAACTCGTATCAGTTTGCGTTAAACCATGGTTAAACAGTCTCTTACCCGAGTTGTTGTTATAATGAAGGCCAGGGCCAGGCGGCGCCGGGCGCGCGCGCCTCCAGCGAGCTGCCCCACACGGGGCCGATGCTGCCGTACGAGTTGCCGCCCACGCCGCCCACACCGCCCACACACCGCCACACACCCGCCCACACTCGTGCCCATCGGCTCGTCTGTGAAAATGAGGAGATTATGGATAGAAGAACCAGCTGTTGTTGTATAGTTTCTCTTTAGAAATAAAATCAAAATGTCGGACGCATAACATAAAAATTGTCCTATTCTTCGTACAATTAATGACATTAAACTGTCCCATTAGTTGTACCAATAACATGAAAGTGTCACATTCACGGATTTAGGAATGTAGGGGATGTGACGTCGATGCCCAGTTGTTCGGGTCCTTACAACTACATAAGCACTACAATACAATACGAACATGCGCTCACTCACACTATAAACTATAACGCACCCACACAGTCAACGCGAGCCAATCACGTGCAGCAGATCGGATCGCAACGTAGCACGTACACAACTACCTACATTGACAATTCGCGTTCTCGCATCACGGATCACGGAGATGCGGCCGTACTACGTAACAATATAAAACATGAGCGCGTTGTTTAGCATAAACTACATTGCCACTTTTAGTATAGTTTCGAAGCTTGGCTATACTTGCCTGAAGAGCAATGTATGAGTTACAGGTCGGATTGCGTTGATGCATTAATTTAATCTAGCGGTACGAATACATATATAACTATACGTATTAATTCAGTGTTTTTTGCTAGAATAAAGTATAAATTGAGTACTTTTCGATGATAGGTGATTCTATCAGACTTGCAGTTTATTTTTTGGCACTGCGGTTTTTGCAAATTACGATAGCACAACTTGACATTTTGCCGTTAACATGGGAAGCGCTCCGTGCGTCGTGCGTACTAAAGAGCGGCGCTCGCGCGATGCTGTTGTTGTTGTTGTTGTTGTTGTTGTTGTTGTTTGTCAATAGATACTGAGTTCCCTCACGCGCCACGACACGACGCCCACATAACATAACATAACCCTACCATTCTTAAATCCGTAGTCCCATTAGCAGTACAAATGACAAGAAAGTGTCCCATTAGTTGTACAAATAATAGGAAAGTGTCCCATTAGTCGTAAAAGGTACAAGAAAGTGTCCCCTCAATGGTACAAATGGCACAAGTGACTGACCGAGGTAGTCCCTGACGGCGGCGTGATGGTCGCTGCGGGGTGATGGTCGCCACGCCAACTCGGGCTCCCCGTTGAAGTAGAACAGGGAGTTGTCGCTGGGGGAGGAGCGGGGAGCGTCCCCCGCCCCCGCCCCCGCCCCCGCCCCCTCCCGCGCCCGCTCGCTAGTGTCGTCCATGCGGCGGCGTACGTCCGAACCTGGAATGATTATGTCAACAATGAATAAGTGTTTTTCATTCGTGAACATTTTCAGGATGAAATTAAAGAAAAACAAGAAGTTCTAGGAACATTACAATGCCATAATTTTCCCGCGACGCGAATATCGTAAGCGTAACCAACCGAGGAATATATGTTTAGGTAACAGCCAACAGTTTCCTTATGAATATAACATCTTTTAGACTGCACTCGCCAACCCGCTTACTGAAATAGCGACTAGCAAGTCCGTCAAGCAGTATATTTGCGGTTGATGTAGTAGACAAGAAGATCATAGTGCAAAGAAGATGAAATCGTTACCAATAGGCGGCAATGTGTTGGTCTGCGGCGGCACTGTGCTACGCGCCACCACGGAGCTCCACGACGCGCCCCACCGCACCGCCCCCGCTCCGCCCCCGCTCCCCCCCCCGGCCGCGCGCTGCTCGGGCGCGGGGGGGGACGCGCGGGGCGGGGTGGTGGGCGGTAAGCGCTCGCGGCGTTTGCTTGGCTTGTCCTGGAACGGGTATAATCTCATTTGTTATTTCGTACTAAGTTTCCCTGTATTGGAACATCATGGACATCAAGGACTTATACTGAAAATACTACAAACTACTTAAAACTAAGTAGATATCTAAATAAATTCATTGAATCGAACATGACTTGGTTGTGCACGTTTCACAATTTAAATATAAATTATTCGAAAGCGTCCCATTACCGGTACAAAAATATGAAATAATATAAAAATATATGAAATATGAAATGTCATGAGTGTCCCATTATTAATGATACAAAATGACATAAAATTGTGCCATTAGTAGTACAAATAACGTAAAAGTGTCCCAAGGGTCGTACAAATGGCATGAAAGACATAGTGTCCCAAAAGTCGTACAGTTCACGTTAAAGGGATGTACAAGTGGCACGAAAGTGTCCTATTAGTCGTACATATGACTTGAAAGTGCCCTATTAGTCGTACATTTGTCTAAAAAATGTCCCAATCGGCGTACAAAACGAAATGATGCGTGACAAATTCTTCATGATTGTTATGATGATGATTAATCGTCGTATTTGTAAGTTTTAATGAAGATGAGAAATGTCATGTATAAAACAAAACTCATTTGACATTTCTCTGCTTATAAAATATCCTGTAGTGTGACATACCTTGCGCGTATGATGCTTGCCAGCGGCTCGGGTCCTCTGGTCATCCCCCCCCCGGCGCTCCGCGCGCCTCCCCTCGGGCTCCCGGCGCCTGTTCCCCCGCGCGCCCTCACTGTGCCCAGCCGTCGCTGGAGGCCGACACGTCTCGGAAGGCTCCGCTGTGCCTGTAGGAGTGAGGGGGACACACTCTGTGAGGGCGTCCGCTTCGACACACTCGTCTTCGTCTGGTTCAGGCGGCGATAAGGACTCGCTGCCGCTGGAGTGCGCTTCGTCATCCCCGCTGGAGCCTCTCGTGTGCTCTATCATCGGTTCGTACGCGGATATAGGAGTGGTTTCTTCTGGTTCGTAAGTACTGTCGACTAGAGGAGTGGTGTCGGTGTGATGTTTGTCCATGTTGGTGTTGGTGTTGGTGTTGGTGTTGTTGTTGGTGTTGTTGTTGGTGTTGGTGTTTGTTTCGTCGGCGTCCTCGCTGGAGCGGGACTCCTCGTCGTCGTGTCGTCGGAGCGACGCGCGCCATCGCTCGAACGCGCGACTCTCCGCTTGAGGGTCCACTTTTCTCGTCTTGCGTCTTCTCGGGGGCGGAGCCCGAGGCGGGGCCGGCGGGGGGGCGGGCACGGGCGCCGCGGCGACCGCTCGCAGGTCTAGGGGAGCCCTGGGTTCGGACGCGGCTCGTGCAGCCCTAGCTCTCCGCAGTAGTCTCTCGGCGTCCAGAGCGGCCGCCGCTAGGACTAAAGCGAGTAACGCTATAGCGAGCAGGGCTCCGGCGGCGCGCAGCGGGGGCTCCCACGGCGGCCTGGGGGCCAACGGGAGACACTTGGCCAGCACTCTGGGCGGAGTGAGGGCCTGCAGTGGAAACACCAATGTAGCTGTCGATGTAGTCAACTGTAAGCTCGCCGCAGCCCTCGCTAATGTGTAATCCGGTGTGAATGTGAGTGTCAGCGGCGCGGACTGGTTGGGTTGCAGCGTGAGAGGCTGGCAAGGGGCAAGTGCGAAGCCCCGGTTGGCGCAGGGGGCTCCGGCGACCCTCCAGGCGCGCAGGGTGACAGGTACGAGCCCCGTGTTGCGCACGGACAGGGTTCGTCGGACGATGCCCGCCGACCCACATTCTGACACCTGTAAATAATGTTCAAATGCAGCATACTGGGTTTGAAAAATTAGCTGATCAAACTTTAGGGCGTGAACTTACCATCCATGAAACTGAACAGCTTTCCCAAAGGACCTTTCTATACAAACAAGTGGTGTTCGCGGCTCAAATCATTGTGTATGGAAGCCGGGAGCACCTTATTGACCTATGTTTCTTGGGGAAAGTTGATTGTTCCATGGGTAGGTTCTCACCTTAAAATTTAGTCAGCAATTTTTTTTTACGTTATATTAGTACTAGCTTTCCGCCCCGCGGTTTCACCCGCAGCTAAGAGTTTTCCCGTGGGATTGAGTTCCCGCGCTGTTCCTACCTTTAAAAATGACGGAATTTCAATACAAACTTCCATCCCCTATTTAACCCCCTTAGGGGTGGAAAATACAAAAACGCTGAAATACGTGTTCATTATTTTTTAATCTTTAGCCCAAAAACAAAATTGGAAGATCCTGCCATCAAAATTGACAGCATTTCCATACAAACTTCCATCCCCTATTTAACCCTCTTAGGGGTGAAAAATACAAAAAACCTGAAACACGTATAAATTATTTTTTAATCATTAGCCTAAATACCAAATTTGAAGATCCTACCTTCAAAATTGACGGACTTTCATACAAACTTCAACCCCCCTTTTTTCCCGTTTAGGGAGGGAAAATCCGCAAATCCTTTCTTAGTGGGAGGTTACGTTATAAGAGGAACTTGCTCTCTAAGTTTAACGATTCTAGCTTTAGTAGCTTAGGCTCTGCGTTGATGAATCAGTCAGTCAGTCAGTCAGTAAGGACAAACGATTTTATAAGTATAGAAGATAGAATTAATTTTTGACCTAATAAATTATTCTTATTCTTATAGAATAGATGAAAATCATATAGTTTCATGTGTTGTGTTGTGTTGTAACTCTATATGTTTTACTCGACTCGTTCATTCGACTTTAAAACCAACTAGATAGGAAGTTTGTACGTGCTCACCTCGAAGACTAGAGGCGCTATGCCCCCCGGCCTGCGCCCCCCCAGCTCTATGCTCGGGTACGCGCCGCGCCCCCCCAGCTGCACACCCTCCACTATTGTACGTGCTCACCTCGAAGACTAGCGGCGCTATGCCCCCCGGCCTGCGCCCCCCCAGCTCTATGCTCGGGTACGCGCCGCGCCCCCCCAGCTGCACACCCTCCACTATTGTACGTGCTCACCTCGAAGACTAGCGGCGCTATGCCCCCCGGCCTGCGCCCCCCCAGCTCTATGCTCGGGTACGCGCCGCGCCCCCCCCAGCTGCACACCCTCCACTATTGTACGTGCTCACCTCGAAGACTAGCGGCGCTATGCCCCCCGGCCTGCGCCCCCCCAGCTCTATGCTCGGGTACGCGCCGCGCCCCCCCAGCTGCACACCCTCCACTATTGTACGTGCTCACCTCGAAGACTAGCGGCGCTATGCCCCCCGGCCTGCGCCCCCCCAGCTCTATGCTCGGGTACGCGCCGCGCCCCCCCAGCTGCACACCCTCCACTATTGTACGTGCTCACCTCGAAGACTAGCGGCGCTATGCCCCCCGGCCTGCGCCCCCCCAGCTCTATGCTCGGGTACGCGCCGCGCCCCCCCAGCTGCACACCCTCCACTATTGTACGTGCTCACCTCGAAGACTAGCGGCGCTATGCCCCCCGGCCTGCGCCCCCCCAGCTCTATGCTCGGGTACGCGCCGCGCCCCCCCAGCTGCACACCCTCCACTATTGTACGTGCTCACCTCGAAGACTAGCGGCGCTATGCCCCCCGGCCTGCGCCCCCCCAGCTCTATGCTCGGGTACGCGCCGCGCCCCCCCAGTTGCACACCCTCCACTATTGTTAGATTGTTCCTGCAACACGACATCATCAAACGTTATACACATGTCATGTGAATTCACAAAATGGCCTTAGCAAAAAAAAAATAATAAGGTTAAGGAGGGTACTCTAAATCGGGATAAACACGGTTCGGCATTTCACTTTGTTATAATAGTTAATAGTTGAATTTTCAATAAATCTATGTATAATTATGGTTAGCTTCTCTAAAATATGGAGAACAACTAGATTCATAGATATAACCTAAAAATACTATGATTACACCAGGAGGTCATCAGAAATATCATGAGAAACTGGCGTCTCAATGCCGAATTTCAACAACTGTGACATTTCTATGAGCTTAGAAGCAGCAAATGTTATATCGAATTCATCGTATAATTATGAAGAACATCATAATCAACTCCGTTTTTCAATACTTTTTGTGTACATTGAGATATATGCAAAAATATATGAAATCGGCTTGAAACAGCCCCATGCCAGAAAAGGACAGAGCGCGCATTCTGTCATTGGTTTGAAAGGGATAGTTGCCGCGAGCACATAGACCCTTAACCAAAGTAGATTTATAATTATAATTCATACGCAATCGACCGTCTGCGACACGGTCGCTAGTTTCTGTATTCTCATGTTTAAAATGAACATCGAACTAACCTCAAGTACAAGAACGCCGTCAGCGCGCTGGGCTCCTTCGGCGTGAAGCTGATCTTCAGCTCCACCTCAGCCGCCGGCTCTAGCTTTAACATCGGCAGCTGATGCACCTTCCCTCTCTCTTCCTCCTCCTCCCTTGCGCTATCGTCGTCCTCTTCTCTCTGTACAATATACAAACTTATTTTACAAATACACAAAAACGACAAGCAGTTAATAGTAGATTTTATTACGTGGGAGCAAAATAATATTTTTAAGGCGAGGGCGCTTTTTTGAATCCAGAGCGAAGTAAGGGATTCTAAAGTAGAATCCTGAACGTAGCGAGGGATTCAAAGTACGTCGCCCGAGCCAAAAATATTTTTGCTCCTGAGTGATACACTCTACTTTTCATCCCCATCTATGAGAAAAAAAGGCGCCTAACTAACACTTGTAAATTTAAATATTATAGAATAAGAATGTTATAGGTACTTTCACTGCTAGAAGACCTCATTTTGAATATTTAATAATTCGTAAAAAGAGTCGAAAACACGGGCTCCCTATAAAACCCTGCTGCCCACTCGTGCCGTAGTTCGTGCATTTTCAATATGTTTTTTTTTAATCAGCCGTCGCGCAGTCTAACCAGCCAGTGTACCATTATTTGAATTCGACTTCTATTTTGTTTTCGTTCCGCGCTAGTCATGCCAAATCAAGAAATAGAAAAAGAGGTTCCAAATTCAAAGAACTTTTAATCGCACTTATTTTCATAAAGAGGATTAAAATCTCATTTTTACCCGGCTGGGGCAGTCTCTAGCAAAGAGTAGAGTAATAGTACCTATTTCGCTTAGAAGCATCAACTTTAGGCGCACTTATATGCGATTAAAGTCGTCGTTTTCGAATAGATGGGATGAAAAATACATAATTAACTTGAGCGTGTACAAGGAAAATTTGTGAGAGCCCTTGATAACCGGACGTTTCATACGCATTTAGTTAGACTATAGCACTTCTGCTAAATGGCATAATATTGACCTGTTGAGTATTCGCCGTGATTGTGTTGATGCAAAAATTCTATATAAAATAGTAAATAACGTTATTGATGCACCAGATTTGCTGGTGTGCCTCGGATCGGAGATGTGAGCGAACATGTCGTGACAAACCTCTTTTTGTTATTCCTAGTAGTAATACTTGTTATGCTGGTAATATTTTCATTAGGCGTGCGTGTCGCTTTTACAATAGCAACCTTCAAGAGTTAGATATCTTTAGTACAACCATTAATACCTTCAAGAGGAGATGTTTGGAGATTGTAACCAACAAGCAAAATATTAAATAAGACAATATTTATTTAATATTTTGCTTGTTGGTTACAATCTCCGAACATCTCCTCTTTATGTTTTTGTTTATGAAGCCAAAAATGTTAAATGTAACTGTTGTTAGTTTCAAAGTAATTTCAACTTAGTATTTTACTTAAAATTATAAACGCTAACTAACCCTGTCTTATTTCAACTTGTGTTATCACACTTAATGTTATATGAAATTGTTAGTTTAAAAACATAATAATTAAGTTGTATTATTTTTAAGTACATAACTGTTTGTTTCTAAATTCAATAAATAAATAAATAAAAATAATTAGTCACTATGGATTTGAGGGGATGCCATTCGGATTAAACAATGCACCAGCCTACTTTCCCGAGTGCAAATGCTTGCTGGACTTTTACGCAAAACATATCTTATTTACCTTGATTGGTACAACATTGCGCCGACCTTCTTAGGACAGAGGAAAGAGTATTTTATGAGTATATGAAAATCTCATTATGTTGAAAATCTCAAGCTGGGCCTAAAGATTACTCTTTCTCCAAACACAGAGTGATGATTGTATCCATTACCTGTATAGTGTCTCCCCCCTCTGAGAGCTCCGAGAGCTCCGAGAGCGCGACGTGTCCCCGGACTGCGCGCCAGGCGTCGAGGCTGAACGCGTCGAGCGAGTACGTGCACTCTTCTCGCGCGCATACTGGAGATTCCGCTCCCTCCCAACTGTGGGAAACGAATATAGTTTAGGACTTAAAATATGAATTACTAATGATTTTAGAAATAAATACTTGCGAAAATGTAGTTATACCGCGAGGATTTATATTCAGGAATATTTAAGGGCTTATTGATAAAAAAAAAATGTGTCGCATACAAAATTATTCGACTGGCGAACACCTTTTTTGAATGGGAAGTTTTTTTTTTCATTATTCAACCTATGATGGCAACAACAACACGCACACGGCGCACGGACACGCGCACGGTGGCCACGCCCCCCACCCCCGCCCTCCCCCGCTATATCTACAGTACTCACACTCGGGGCGGTGGGTGTGTGGGCGGCCCCAGCACCGGCTGCAGCAACATGGCGTGGCTGTGGGAGGGGTTGCGCACGGACACGCGCACGGTGGCCACGCCCCCCTCCCCCGCTATATCTACAGTACTCACACTCGGGGCGGTGGGTGTGTGGGCGGCCCCAGCACCGGCTGCAGCAACATGGCGTGGCTGTGGGAGGGGTTGCGCACGGACACGCGCACGGTGGCCACGCCCCCCTCCCCCGCTATATCTACAGTACTCACACTCGGGGCGGTGGGTGTGTGGGCGGCCCCAGCACCGGCTGCAGCAACATGGCGTGGCTGTGGGAGGGGTTGCGCACGGACACGCGCACGGTGGCCACGCCCCCCACCCCCGCCCTCCCCCGCTATATCTACAGTACTCACACTCGGGGCGGTGGGTGTGTGGGCGGCCCCAGCACCGGCTGCAGCAACATGGCGTGGCTGTGGGAGGGGTTGCGCACGGACACGCGCACGGTGGCCACGCCCCCCTCCCCCGCTATATCTACAGTACTCACACTCGGGGCGGTGGGTGTGTGGGCGGCCCCAGCACCGGCTGCAGCAACATGGCGTGGCTGTGGGAGGGGTTGCGCACGGACACGCGCACGGTGGCCACGCCCCCCTCCCCCGCTATATCTACAGTACTCACACTCGGGGCGGTGGGTGTGTGGGCGGCCCCAGCACCGGCTGCAGCAACATGGCGTGGCTGTGGGAGGGGTTGCGCACGGACACGCGCACGGTGGCCACGCCCCCCACCCCCGCCCTCCCCCGCTATATCTACAGTACTCACACTCGGGGCGGTGGGTGTGTGGGCGGCCCCAGCACCGGCTGCAGCAACATGGCGTGGCTGTGGGAGGGGTTGCGCACGGACACGCGCACGGTGGCCACGCCCCCCTCCCCCGCTATATCTACAGTACTCACACTCGGGGCGGTGGGTGTGTGGGCGGCCCCAGCACCGGCTGCAGCAACATGGCGTGGCTGTGGGAGGGGTTGCGCACGGACACGCGCACGGTGGCCACGCCCCCCACCCCCGCCCTCCCCCGCTATATCTACAGTACTCACACTCGGGGCGGTGGGTGTGTGGGCGGCCCCAGCACCGGCTGCAGCAACATGGCGTGGCTGTGGGAGGGGTTGCGCACGGACACGCGCACGGTGGCCACGCCCCCCACCCCCGCTAGCCCCGCCCACCCCGCGCCGCCCGGCACCAGGCGCGGCCAGCGAAGACGCACCCATCCTGTTATGGGGATTTGTACCACCTGGAACACATTGCATTTTATAAAGAAGTTGCCTACTATCGCCCCCTATGACATTTATACAAACACTCCGCACCTACCTGGTCAGTGCGCAAATACAGCGATATGTTCCTGGTGGTGGGCTGGTACAACTCTAGTCGCTTGGCAAGCAGCGCCATGTCTCGCTTCATTGCCTCCGCGCGCTCCACAGAGTATAACGCTCCGTTTGATAACCATTCCGCGCCCTCTGAAAACAAGATAAATACTAAAATAGGAAAGTTTCGAAATATTATGACTACAAATTTATAAATGAGGTGACCATACTTTAGGGTGATATAAAGACACCGTTGAGGTATCCGTACTAAGGTGCAATCCCCAGTTCGTGGTCCAGTTGTTTGTCAATCTTACCGGGTGTGTCTGGGTGGAGGCCGGTGTAGCAGTTCGGCTCGCACAACTTCTCCGGACGATATTCCACGAAGCCCGCCGTGTTCCTGCACCAGAACAAATTATTCATCAATAAAGATTGCATAAGGTCAAGGTCAAATAAGGAAGCACCGGGACGCTCTCTTGAAGGCGTCGCTGCTCTCCCTTCAAGTCATCGGGACTTTTAAAGGAGCCTCTCTTGAAGGAGTCGGTAAGGACGGAACGCTCTCTTACAGGCTTCGGAACTCTTAAAGGAGTCGAGACGCACATAGCAAGGCGTCGGTATTAGTATGCAGCTCCGCTACTGGACGCGCAGCTCTTACTTAGTGGCTTACCTGCCCTGTGCGATGTGCGCGTCCCCACCCTCGGGCAGGTAGGGCAGGTAGAGCAGCGCGGGATCGGCGGCGGGGGGTGGGGGCGGGGGGGGCCATGCGCCCATCACGCGCATGCGCAGCGACATCGTGCTTTCGATCACCACTGCCGCCGACGACCACGAGTACTGGGAATGACAAATTAGTAGCATATTTGAACAACTTTTACAAATATATATTTTTTTAAGTCGTCCGAATCGAAGTAAAGGGAAGCAATTTTTTTATGAAATTGGGTAGTAGGTTTCTTTATGAAAATGTACCAGGTTGAAAATAGTGTATTTCATTGTGCTCAATTTTAGACTTTCACAACGTTAAGATCTCCATATACTCTTAAATACTCTTTTCATCCCATCTATTCGAAAACGACGACTTTAATCGCATATAAGTGCGCCTAAAGTTGATGCTTCTAAGCGACATAGGTACTATTACTCTACTCTTTGCTAGAGATTGTCCCAGCCGGGTAAAAATGAGATTTTAATCCTCTTTATGAAAATAAGTGCGATTAATAGTACATTGTTTAACGAGTGGAGAACATGAGCGATTCCCGCGAGGGTGTAGTTTGAGTCACGAGTCGGGAATAGTCTTCAATACACACGAGTTGGGAATCGCATTTTCTTCCGAGTTATACATAGTGCTTTATACTACACCTATGAGGAAAATATAATTAAAAAAATCCTTGTAAAATAAAGAATGATATCACTTATATGAGAAGATATCTTAAGAACGTTTGAAGTGTCATCATCCATTCGAACAAAACACAAACAAACAAAACACATAATAAATACAATTATACATTATATCGAAAACACTAAAAACCTTATTTACATTGAATAAGTCAAATAAATCAAAGAACGGAAAAGAATTCGCGCGGACATGTTGATTTTACCATATTTTTTACTTAAAAATATAAAAGAGGCAAATGAAGCTAAGCACATACTGCCAAAAAATGTAAGTGGCCAGTATCATTTTGTGGGCTTCGAGATACAAACTTTTTGTGTTTTGGCATCCGCCTGTTTCTAGTTTTGAATTAAAAATTTAAAAAAAAATAAAGGAGGGGAGAAAATACTTTAAACAACTCTAAGCCAGGTGTGGGCAACCTTTTCAACGTTGCGGGCCAGATTTGCCGATATTAACGTGGGCGCGGACCGTTTATACATGGATCATTTATAAGAACTATGAAAAAGATGCAGTAGTACTCACCCGGGGATGAAGATGGTGGAACGATCACTTATGAAGCGCACCAAGTACATTTATGGCAAACGTAGCGCGATTTTTTTTGTTGCAAATAAGCCCAGAACAGCAGCGAAACTCCTTCTCGCAGATCGCTATTACGTTTTTTAGGACGACAAAAGGGCTTAACAGACTTCGAACGCTTTTTCAAAATCCTGTCGCGGACCGGATGAAAAGCCTTGCGGGACGGATCCGGCCGGGGGTTGTCTAGCAATGATTATGTCATCATTCATCAAGATAATCAACTCAACAAAAGACTTGCACTGGAAGGTTGCCGATGCATTGTTTAATACGAATGGCATACTTTTAAATTGATAAAGTCCCATTCCATAGACTCACCGGTGCAATGTCCTTCAGATGCAACGTCTGAGCGGTCAACCGGCCAGCATGTGCACTCAACGTGACTGCAGATGTAGTGGTCGCGTGTGGGGTGCTGATGGACACGGAGCCCACCAGTGGGCCGGCGCGCGCGGGGGCCACTAGTGTTAGCACTGCGGTCGCCGAACCGCCGGCTTCTATGCAGCGCGCCTGAAGGAAACAAACAAGATTTTGTAATTTATAACGTAAATAACAGTTTTATCTCAAACGATGAAACACCTAAAGTCGTGCCCTGCGTGCCCCTACACAAACACGCAGGATGACCTTATGACAGTGGCTGATAATACTGTTAACGTGGCCAAATTGTGGCTGTGGCTGCAACAGTATAGTGTCTGCCATCGACACGCTAAGAAGAAGATCATTACAGTCACGTTTTCCTATACATAGATAGTGGGATATACTGACCGCATTACTGTTATGCTGCAGGTGATGCTTGAAGGCTAGCGAGGCGCCGGGCAGCGCGGCCCTCGCGCCGGTGACGCAGAGCGCGCGCGGCGCCGGGTTACGCACCGTCAGAGATATGCGGCGCGTCATGGAGGTACCCACTGCGCCCACCGCCAGGTTGCCGTCCCGGGAGTTTGGCCAGTCCCATTCCTAGGAATCAAACAAAAGCGAGTTACGTATAGCCTCGTTTAAACCTGTTGTACACGGGTAGAGTAGAGAGGTAGAGTACAGTCAGCAAAGGAGACATCTGCGCAGGCCCTCTTGATAGAGTAGAGTGGACACCGGGGTGGGGGAAGGAGTAGAGTAGCTTGCCCACGGTGCTAGCTACTCTACTCTATCAAGAGGGCCTGCGCAGATGTCTCCTTTGCTGACTGTACTCTACCACTCTACTCTACCGTCTACTCTACCCGTGTATAGCAGGCTTTAGGGAGACACCGGCGCGATATGTCGTGTAAACCAAACGCGCGAATAGCTTCGCATATGCGTCGGGTTAAGCTGTATGTCGTTTTGAGCAAACGCCAATAATTTCTTTCAGTAAACGCTCTCATACGACGCCCTATATTTTATCTGACGTCGCAACGAGAAACCACGCGCGTTTTATGACTCATGTATTTAGGACCCACGTATCCGTAAACGAGGTTACAATTCGATTATATTGAGAAATTCGGTTAAAAGAAAAAGTTAGCATAGTAAATATAAAGTGGATTGAAAACTCACCAACTCAAGTCTCCCATTATACACCTTCAGCGGAACTGTATAATCCGTCACATTGGTGTGTATAACCAACTTAGCGTCCAATCTGAGCGTGGGTCCTAAATACATGAGTCATAAAACGCGCGTGGTTTCTCGTTGCGACGTCAGATAAAATATAGGGCGTCGTATGAGAGCGTTTACTGGAAAGAAATTATTGGCGTTTGCTCAAAACGACATACAGCTTAACCCGACGCCATATGCGAAGCTATTCGCGCGTTTGGTTTACACGACATATCGCGCCGGTGTCTCCCTAAAGCCTGCTATACACGGGTAGAGTAGACGGTAGAGTAGAGTGGTAGAGTACAGTCAGCAAAGGAGACATCTGCGCAGGCCCTCTTGATAGAGTAGAGTAGCTAGCACCGTGGGCAAGCTACTCTACTCCTTCCCCCACCCCGGTGTCCACTCTACTCTATCAAGAGGGCCTGCGCAGATGTCTCCTTTGCTGACTGTACTCTACCTCTCTACTCTACCCGTGTACAACAGGTTTAAACGAGGCTATACGTAACTCGCTTTTGTTTGATTCCTAGGAATGGGACTGGCCAAACTCCCGGGACGGCAACCTGGCGGTGGGCGCAGTGGGTACCTCCATGACGCGCCGCATATCTCTGACGGTGCGTAACCCGGCGCCGCGCGCGCTCTGCGTCACCGGCGCGAGGGCCGCGCTGCCCGGCGCCTCGCTAGCCTTCAAGCATCACCTGCAGCATAACAGTAATGCGGTCAGTATATCCCACTATCTATGTATAGGAAAACGTGACTGTAATGATCTTCTTCTTAGCGTGTCGATGGCAGACACTATACTGTTGCAGCCACAGCCACAATTTGGCCACGTTAACAGTATTATCAGCCACTGTCATAAGGTCATCCTGCGTGTTTGTGTAGGGGCACGCAGGGCACGACTTTAGGTGTTTCATCGTTTGAGATAAAACTGTTATTTACGTTATAAATTACAAAATCTTGTTTGTTTCCTTCAGGCGCGCTGCATAGAAGCCGGCGGTTCGGCGACCGCAGTGCTAACACTAGTGGCCCCCGCGCGCGCCGGCCCACTGGTGGGCTCCGTGTCCATCAGCACCCCACACGCGACCACTACATCTGCAGTCACGTTGAGTGCACATGCTGGCCGGTTGACCGCTCAGACGTTGCATCTGAAGGACATTGCACCGGTGAGTCTATGGAATGGGACTTATCAATTTAAAAGTATGCCATTCGTATTAAACAATGCATCGGCAACCTTCCAGTGCAAGTCTTTGTTGAGTTGATTATCTTGATGAATGATGACATAATCATTGCTAGACAACCCCCGGCCGGATCCGTCCCGCCAAGGCTTTTCATTCCGGTCCGCGACAGGATTTTGAAAAAGCGTTCGAAGTCTGTTAAGCCCTTTTGTCGTCCTAAAAACGTAATAGCGATCTGCGAGAAGGAGTTTCGCTGCTGTTCTGGGCTTATTTGCAACAAAAAAAATCGCGCTACGTTTGCCATAAATGTACTTGGTGCGCTTCATAAGTGATCGTTCCACCATCTTCATCCCCGGGTGAGTACTACTGCATCTTTTTCATAGTTCTTATAAATGATCCATGTATAAACGGTCCGCGCCCACGTTAATATCGGCAAATCTGGCCCGCAACGTTGAAAAGGTTGCCCACACCTGGCTTAGAGTTGTTTAAAGTATTTTCTCCCCTCCTTTATTTTTTTTTAAATTTTTAATTCAAAACTAGAAACAGGCGGATGCCAAAACACAAAAAGTTTGTATCTCGAAGCCCACAAAATGATACTGGCCACTTACATTTTTTGGCAGTATGTGCTTAGCTTCATTTGCCTCTTTTATATTTTTAAGTAAAAAATATGGTAAAATCAACATGTCCGCGCGAATTCTTTTCCGTTCTTTGATTTATTTGACTTATTCAATGTAAATAAGGTTTTTAGTGTTTTCGATATAATGTATAATTGTATTTATTATGTGTTTTGTTTGTTTGT
>JARACY010005434.1:0-21876 GCA_029255725.1 Scrobipalpa atriplicella | reverse complement strand
AGAGAGTAGGTACTTCTAACTGCCCGAATCAAGTTAGTAGCACTAGTGGTGTAGGGAAGGGACGCGGTGGCCCAAATTATTATTCGTATAGATACGTAGGTACCTTAACATTATCTTTATTGTTTTTTTTTTCATGTATCCATCCATACCTCTGTAAAATAAAATGAAAATCAAACGACGTACCTATATAATTATGTTTTACTTTCACAAAAGATCTAGGTATGCTGAATTAATTGAAATATGTTAGGTACTACTTTTTTTTTGGAAATTAAGTTCATAGGGAATTATATCACAACAGGCACTGCTTGCTTATTTCTAAAAGTTGTTTTTTACAGAAGACCTCGTACTTACCTGAATGTTTTATTCAGTATTATTATAGTTATAAAAGCTAGGTAATAAAAAAGCTTTATATCAAAATATATTTTTTTAAAGCACTAGACTAAAGTACTAATTTATTAGTACCAGTGCAGTAACATCTCTATGCCAACATAATAGGTTTCTAGTAGTTACAGACTTATTAGCAGTTCCTAGTGTTACTCGTACCAGCAATTTCCTAACTTCAGTTTGCTTGTTCTTCGGCTCAGAACAGTAATCGGCCGATCTTATGCACTATGGGCTGAGCTTCTGAGGTTATAGTGTCAACTTGGACTAATAGTAATGCATCTTATTTCGAATGGGTTTTTAAGTCGATTAACCCTGGTGTCAGAGTTTTTAAGCCATTTAATATCACATAGGCCTCTGAGATGTTCTATGAAATGACCACAGTCAAAGACCAGTCAGGGACCGATGGCTTAAAATGCCTTGGCGTACGAATACTTTTTCTTGACAGATAATCAGGGAAACTGGAAAAATTTACTCTCACGATGTGATATATTGTGACAAACATAAATCAACTTTGTATTCTCCTCGTGGACATCGAACCTACGGCCTGTTTGTCAGGAGCCAAAGGCTACAGTTAAGTACATCTGAATAATAATTTGATTTCTAGTGAGAGAATGATAAACTTAAATAATTTTTCCAACAAAAATACCAAACTATTCATTTTCTAACATTTTTATAGACAGTCCCTATACTTTTTTAAGAAAAAAAGAATTCAGTCTACCCATTGCAGTTTTGAAACTATCATTGCAAATAAAACTTCAACTCGTTCCTATGCACAGCAGTTAAAATGACACTTCATTTAAAAAAAGTCCAATTAAAACATCAGTTGCGAACAGTTTAACTTTTTTCTGCGTAAAGAGGAACGTCAAGTTTGCTTTTTTTGCGTGGAACGGAGCGACAAGTTTGCTAACTAGACCAGGAGCCGGATAGCGGATAATGTTCTAATTAAAACATCTCGGAAGTTTGAGCTTCGACGCAAAACAGGCGTTTAGCTCTTGGACTGTTTTGTTTTTTATAAACGTTCTTTGAATTTTTTAGGTACTTTTGTGACGGTTTATAAAAAAATAGGAGGGTCGTTCTCTATTTGAAATTTTGAAATGAGACAAACGGTTTGCAACATTGCAAATTTTTTTGCTTCTTATTTTGAAATACGAGTATACTTCTAACTCAAAGCAACGATGTCACACAACCCAAACATTCATTAAGAAGTAAAATAACTCTATTTCTACACCTTTCGAGTTTATAAGAACTGAAAAAAATTAACGATTCTATACTTTCTGTATAAGACATAAAAAACAAAAACCATAAAATCGATGATCACTTCATATTCTCGCACTGAACAGAATGAACTGTGGAAATATGAAGCTCGAGTAATAACTTAGTGGCATGATGTACCTTTCCTTGAGAGTTCATGAGCTGTTTACATAGGCGTAGTAATGAGGTCAGTAGATTGGGCAAGTGGATAATCCTTTGTTATGGATGGTTTAATTAGTGCTTAGGTGGGTTTTGTGTTGTGGTACTTATTTTGCTTCAAATTACGAGAACGATAGTCTAGAATTTAAATACAAATAACAGCGTGGGAATAATATAATATTTTCCCGCGGTAATAAATTGCTTCTGGATTATCTTACATTGTAAGGGTAATTTCCGTAGGACAAGGTACAGGCTATTCATCCCATGGTCTCAGTATACATGTGGAAGGAAATGGTCCTGTCCTGGTTCACTGTACTACTACTAATAATATTATAAAAAGGTAAGATTCATAATTCTTGTGTGTATATGTAAATGAATGTTTGTAATGAGTAAACTCAAAAACTACCGAACTGATTTCAAAAATTCTTTCACTATTAGAAAGGTACGTTCAGCCTAAATAACATAAGCTACATCGCGGGTGAAACTGCGGTGCAAAAAGTGTATTTTTTATTTCACTCGGTCTACCACAGAAGCAATCTAAACAAGGCATGGCAATAAAGAATAACAGTGCCGCCGACATAGCCGCTAAAAGCTTTAGGCCGTACAGTCGCGCGGGAAATGACACTGCCAGTGGGCAGGCCAAGGGCGGGCATACACTATAGCGTGTTGCTGCTCTAGATGAAGTGTTATGAATTGGATTATTATTAAGGTACATACGGGGTAGGCAGAAGGTCTAAAGCCTATTAAATGGTGTATATCCAATTCTAACTAAAATTGTATTAAAACTTAGATACATATAATCACGCCTTTATCCCTAATGGGGTAGGCAGAGCAAAAACGACTTAGACAAAGGTCGTTTCACCACGTTTGACAAGTTTTGATGGTTATTACAGATTATTGCGTATATTGCTATAGTGACGGGTTGTCAGCCCATCGCCTAAATTGCAATAAACAGAAACTCTCGAATCCTTTAGGTTTTTACAGCATGCCCGGGAGGAGATGCAGCTGGCACATTCTATGTTTTTCTAACACTCCCAGTCCAGCATGGTATTAAAACTTGACGATGAATATAACCGGGAAACGCAGCAACTGGTTCATTCTATATTTTTTTATCGGTTTTAGTTGCCGACATAGCCGTTAAAAGCTTCAGGCCGTACACTCGTGCGGGAAATGAAACTGCCAGTGGGCGGGCACTCTGCGGACTTGGTTCTGCGGACCATAGCGTATTGCTGCTCCAGATGAAGTGTTATGAATTGGATTATACGGGGTAGGCAGAGACTAAGGCCCGTATTTATATTCAGCTCTCAAGCGGGTTTGAGTTCGTGTCAGAAATGTCATTCCAGTACAAAATTGAAATTAAATTGGTAGTGGGTGGGCACACGGGGCGACTGCAAATTACCTCAAGGAAGTGTTAGTTATACCTAACGGTAGATAACTATTTTATATTTATTATGACATTTATTTATATGTATGTACATTGTACAGGTATCTAACTCATGTGTATTTATTAGACGAAGAAGAAGAAGAATATAAATTGCAACAGCCCCTTCAACGGCTTCAGCCTATTGTCGTTAAGTATCTAAATAGGCAAAGATATTTCAAACGATGACTACATATTCGGTTCGCTACAGAAATGCATAATCATAATCTGAAATGGGCCTCAAAAAAACGCGGTGAACGCTCTTATAATATGATTGCGTGATGCGTGATTTTATGTTTGTATATATAAATCAATTTAAAATATATAAACGAGACATTTAATCATTAAAAAAATCGTACAAAATCCTCGTCACAAAAACGGGCCCAAGGAAAGCTGATGATTTTATGATTGAACCGGATTTTAAAGGATCCGGTCAATTTGACCGTGTTATCGAATTTAACCATTTCAGTCCTGAGGAAGCTCTCGGTTGCTATTTATGGCAAAGGGGTTTGAATATTTTGTATAATTTTAAGCAAAATTTTATAAATTCGTAATTCATTGATTTTGTCTTTAAGAGACAGAACTGGATGATACCTGGTTGGAATATAGACCTGGTATGAGTCTTTCCTAATGATATTATAAAAACTCAACTAAGGAATATTGTTCTTAGAAAGGAATCTCAGTTAACACAACCAGTTAAATAGTTACACAAAACACGAAGGATACCTTTTTTATCGATATAAAAACTCTGGTACCTGAGTTTATCGGGTCTTTTAACCAAAAACTCTAATGACGTGTGAAGAAAAACTCAAGAGACTGTTTGGTAAAAGGCTATACTTAGTGATTCGGACTTCCATAGAAAAATGTTAATTTCCCTTTGCTCCGCAATTACTTAAAATTAATGGATATCGATCCTTTGAAATAATAATATCTTGATGACGGGCACTGAATTGATTGAAGCTCCATTGAAATTCGAAGGGGCGAGTTCTGCTGATAATGATTTAATCGAGGCCTGTGCTTTGATCACCTTTGATCGTTGAAAAAACAAAATATGGATGAACGAGCAGTACAGTAGCTAGTTGTATACGCATTTTCTGCAAGTACTACTTAGATAACTACAACAGTTTTTTCTCACCAAATTATACTATTTGTTAGTTTTTCTGAAACATTGTTTTTATTGTCACATACATACATATAATCACGCCTTTTTACCGGAGGGGTAGGCAGATATCACCTGTATACTTGCAGACTTCTTTCGCTTCATCTACATTCATCAATCTTTTGATGCACGCTCGTCGGTTTAGGGTATTCCTAAACTGATCTTTCTCTAGGAGGACCTCGATTTGATCGCGGTACGTTAGTTTTTTTCCACTACGTTTTTTTAGGAAATATCGCAATCAAATTACAAGGAAAATAATCCGGAAGCAAGATTTCAGCCGAAAATAATATGGCGCTGATCCTTCCACTTCCGAAACTATCCGTCGCTTACCAGCACAAAGTAGTCCAATTTCTTAGTGGCTTGAGGGTGCAATATCACTGGGATATCACGTTCGAAGCCGCGGGGGAAATCTAGCTTATGTCTTCTTATAATTTATACAGTTTTGCTCAAAGTTGCTGCGAGACCGTTGTTTTGAGACCACTGCGATGATATTCTGTTCAGGGTCGAAAGAATGTTCCAGATCTTTTCTTTTTGTGGTTTTAAATAAAAGGAGTATTGCGTTAATTTGAATTCTTATAACTGCTAGGCTTTTAATTATTATTTGTCAATGCAAAGTATCGGTAAAATTATATACCTACCTATTCAAAAACCATTATACAAAATGTAAATCATGAAGATTCTAAATTCTAGAAATTTTTTCGAATTAATGCTTTACTAGTAAATAAGAAATTATCATAACAGCTTCTACACTACGCACTATAATATAACATTTCCAAAGAAAGCCAAAGAAAAGAAATTACTAGTAAAACTTTCATAGTACCACAGAACTTAATTATGGGGGTGTCTGAGACGCCCTCAGCCAGTTAAAAAAAAATAATGCTGTCTAACCCCGAGCTAACCTCGATAAACACTTCACATAATTAAATTTTTATTTGCTCTACGAAAAGTGCTACAAATATTTTTCGTTAAATAAACTTCGCATCCTGCCAACTCGGCAAAACGTGGTGAAACTATAAAGAAATATTACATCCTGGTTTCGCTCCGTGTTCAAATTACTTGATAAGGTTCGATTTTAACGTTGCTCCAGTTTTATTATAAGGTCATCTTAAATTAACTGCAAATATTTTTAAAGTATGCTGTGTTCAAAGAGAATGCTGCTATTTTTCTAGTAACTTTTTTATGACACTAGCGAAAAAGCATAATATTTCACACGTCATACTTCTCATACTAATGAAATAAAAATAGCACTGTGAGTGCAAAAATCCTCAAAAATATTATAGTAACTTAGTTGAAGTAACTATAATATTTTTGAGGATTTTTGCACTCACAGTGCTATTTTTATTTCATTAGTATGAGAAGTATAACGTGTTAAAAAAAGAGGTAAGGATTAAATTCGCCATTCTGACTACCTCCCCGGTAGCTCAGTTGGCAGAGCGATGGAATGACAATCCAAAGGTCGCAGCGAATTTTAATTATCTTATTTCTCATATTTATGATATAAGTTACTTTAAATCGGACAGAAACGAAACTGTGACAAAAGATAATCCTCAACAGAAACTGAACTGCCCGCGGCGAATTTTTAATATCTTAGTTCATAGTTCATAGTTCTTTATTGCTTCATGTGAGTACATTAGATGATCTTACTTCCCATATTTATGAAATAAGTAACTAATAATCGAACAGAAACGAAACTGACAAAAGAAAATCGTCAAAAAAAGAAACACGAGTGATCTATGGCCAAAAACAAAAGACACACATCACACACTAAAACTTTTATAGTTTCCACAAATTCACCAATATCGGCGGGCGATGTGGACTGTTTATGGCGATGCATTTGGACCGGAGCCAGTGGAGTGTAGCTTGTAATGGCCGGACGAAGACGAATGGCGCGCTTCCTTAAACGCAAGCGACGAGTTGTTCCGATGCCACGATGAATGGGCAATGGAGTGGTTTAGGGAGACAACGCGGAAGATTGAATGTTCTAAATTCAAAAATCGAACAAAAATTGCATGATAACGAAATTTGTGTTTTGATTTGAAAAAGGAAACTAAAATCAATGTTTGAAATGGAAAGCTCGTACTCCCGGTCAAAAACTACCTTTCTACCCTCAAAACACTTCCAAATTTGTCATACTTAGCAAGGTTGTTGATACTCTACCTACCTTATATGGGATACAGGAATGACCGAAGCCAGTGGAGCTTGTAATGGCCGGACGAAGACGAATGGTGCGCTTCCTTAAACGCAAGCGACGAGTTGTTCTGATGCTACGATGAATTACCAATGGAGTGCCCGGTTCGGGACCTACCACCTTTTAAAATGTCAGGTTTCTACATCTATAAAAATGTTACACTGTAACTTAATAACTTAAAAGAAACCTTGAAAATTGAACAAAGAGTATTTCTCAGTAGCATTAGCATGATCTTGGAAAACGTATTGTATTATTTTTGTGTTTTACTTTTATAAAGAAACACCTTTGTCACATGATACGGTGACAAGCAGGGCTTGGATAATCGGGTCAAAAAAAATAAGAAGTCATTGTTGGAGCTAATTAGAGTTGATACAACCACCTTTTTCAAAATTTTCAGGGCCCCAGTTTACTTTCCTTAATAAAATCTAAATAGTATTCAATAAAGATATGTGACAATCAAAAGATATTTTCTTATTTTTAATATTTTCGGGAAACGGCGCAAGACCGGGACAAGTGGCGCAATCTCGTGTCGGAGGCCAAGACTTACTTTGGGTCCCTGAGCCGCAGCAGTAAGTAATATTTTCCAGTACATTAAAAACACATTTCTACTTGTATCTTTCAAAGTAAAACAAAATATCAAAAAATATGCAAACAGTTTCGACTTATATTCATGCAAAGTACACATCGGCACTGAAAATTTTGAAAAAGGTTGTTGTAGCAACTCTCATTAGTTCCAACAATGACTTTTCATTTTTTTTTACCCGATTATCCGAGCCCTGGCTGATAAGTATGACAAATTTGGAAGTGTTTTGAGGGTAGAAAGGTAGTTTTTGACCGGGAGTACGAGCTTTCCATTTCAAACATTGATTTTAGTTTCCTTTTTCAAATCAAAACACAAATTTCGTTATCATGCAATTTTTGTTCGATTTTTGAATTTAAGTGGCCTTTTTAAATATTTAGAGTATTTTAAGTAATCTGATACTTTTTTTATTGTCTCATCTCTTTATGAAACGTTAAAAAACATACTTTGACGTCATTGTTACTTATTATCTTAGCTGGTATCAAATCTTGTCATGGCATCTTGTATTAAACAAGATATGTACTATAAAGTGGGACTCTACTAATTTGAATTAGAAAACAACTGAAAAATTTACAAAAATATAGGTATTTTATTTTGTATCAAAACCAGAGCTTTAATAACATACTCGTAAAATTGATGTATGATTTTCATAACTCTAATTAAGCATTCAAATAAAATTAATCTTGTTTTTCTTTTCGTCAAAAGTATGTTTAAAAAATCGTTTAATTTTTCGTTACAACATCAAATAGATAACATTAATTGGACGTTATTACACAAGAAGTTTTTTTTTTATTTACTTGGAGCCAATTATAATTTTCTCTCTTTAACGTTGGCTAAACAAGTCTGTGTGGAATAATAAAAGATATATTTTTACTACCATGCTGGACTGGGAGTGAAAGAAAAACATAGAATGTTCCAGCTGCATCTCCTCCCGGACATGCTGTAAAAACCATATTAGGGATTCGAGGGTTTCAGTGTATTGCAATTTTAGGCGATGGGCTGACCACCTGTCACTACAGCATATATATAATCATCTGTAATAACTCTCACCTTTGTTTTAGTTTTTTTCGCTCTGCCTACCCCATTGGAAATAAAGGCTTGATTTTATGTATGTGTGTATTTTGTAGAAGTTTTTGCACTATCACGGCAAAGGATAATGAAAAGTTCACGTGATATACTCAATTTAATTAAGAATGTTGGATAACTATGCTAATTTTGAAACTCCAGGTAAGTAAGTTCGTAATAATTTTGGAACACTCTGTATAATTAAAATAAGATGTTTGGAGTTTTTATATAAACTTTAACCAATATCTTGTCTAATAAAGCTAAAAATTACAACTTTGATGAATAAAAATTGGATAGAAGAAGTTTTATCAACTTGCAATATTATGTGAATAATTTGTGAATCCGTCTGATGAAGAAAAGTTTTGATTTTTTATTTTGCTACCTAAAAATTGAAATTATAGGTCTACTTCTGTCGTGTGGGTTTCGAGGCGATCGACCCGATGAACCCTGGAGACAGAGTTTTTAAACCGCCTAATAGCATAGCTATAGGCCTCCGACATGGTTTCTGTAGCGACCACTATCAAGCGACCGGGACCGACGGCTTAACGTGCCCTCCGAAGCACGGAATCCTTTTTTCTTTTCAGACAATCAGGTGATTCAGCCTGCAATGTCCTAACCAAACTGGGGAAAATCTCACAAAGTGATAAATAAACAAATATCAACTTTGAGTTCCCCCCCTGGGAATCGAACCCAGGACCTCCGGATCGGAAGCCCATGGCTCAGACCACTTGACCACGGAGGCAGTTATATGTGAAATTATAAGTAAAATAATCTTAAATAGGTCTTCAAACTCAAGTCTTTTAAATGCTGAAAATATAATCAAATATCTCTTGCCAAAGAGGATGTTTTTGTTAAATTGCCTGTCAGTGTGTCACGGATCTAGTGACAGGCTGAATTTGGCCGCGGAAAAATTCACGAGATTCCTCGAAACCACGAAACGAGACGAGGGTTGTTATCAGACTTATCTACGTATGAAATAGTACCTCTTCTTACGTAATAAAAATAAATGAGATGTATTTATTTTCATTGGCTTTAACTTACTATGGAAAAGATAGAACTTTTCACATTTGAAATTGCAACAAAATTGCATTGACATTTTAAAATTTTGATTTAAATGAAGAGTCTTTCTTTTTTTTGTGTATTGGTCTATCGTCTTCTTGTGCCTACCAATCGTGCGTGAACTTTTAAGGCTCGTAATTATAAAGCGATCTCAAGATTGAGAGCAATATTGAGTGCGGATTTGACAGGTAATGTTGTACTGGAATGACATTTCTGATACGAACTCAAACTCGCTGTCACTCTTGAGAGCTGATTACAAATACGGGCCTTAATCATCTGATCTTATTTTAACTAGCCCACATCATCTCACCGCGCAAAGGGTTCCCTCATATCTTTCACAAAATTACTTTAAAATTATGGTTATTATTATTACATTACATACTTACTATTATATTATTCCTAACGTAATTTCATAAACTGAAGTTTACGAACAAGGTACTTTATTCTTAATCAAGCTTCTAAATTAGCATCTTTGAGAAGTTTCAGAAATAATAGCTTATGCATAAAATTCCACTCTCTATTCCTTCACCAGATGCATTCTAGAGATAATGTGAAGAGAAGGTAGTTGCAATTCCCAAGTGCAGGTAATTTTGCAGGTTCCATTTATCTACATCAATCTAAGAGCTTTCAGGAAAGTTCATGGAAATAGATTTTCTGTTCGTGTGAAGTAAGTTTATTGGATCGAATAGGCAACTGGGCACTGGGCTTACTCAAATTGCGCAGTTAACCAAATTAGGGCCCATACCTACTATATTTTATACTTGCGATTGTCGGCACTTGATGAAACTCTATATTTATAATGTTGTTATTAAAACTTGAACTGAACGCACTCTGCTATTTATCTAGAATCTAGTGGGATAGTAGTAGGTGTTATAGGCTACGGTACTGTTTATCATCAGGTGACCCGTATGCTTACATGCAGGTGAATAACATAAAAAAAAATACCTCAACGTCAAAAGATAAAGTTCATATTCGCCGCGCCGCCACATCTGACTTGAGCGTTTCATCGCCTAAATTAAAATACACTTCGAATCCCTTTATCAACCTTTACAGAATACCTGAGGAGAAAAGCAGGTGAAGAAACATTATATTTTTATCAATACTAGTCTAACACGTAAGGGCAAAATAGGAAAGTAATTTCAGCGTCATATATCTGCCGCCACCGCACAGCGTTTCAATCTGTGAGCTCTCTACAAACTGATTCAACTGCACTAGAATGCTAATGCAGCAGATTGATGTTCTAGAATTATACAAATGTTTCTGATTACACAAATCTAATGTAATTATTTTGAGATTGCACAGTGATTATTTGCTATCTCTAGCTTAAAGTCAATGGGCAATGAAGTGAAGGTGTGGGCAAGAGTGGTGGGAAAGTATTGACTGAATGTCTGGTCTTTAAATAAGTCTATATGCATATTGACTGAGGGTGCCGGTCATTATGCATATTGACAGATTTTATCGGTTAATGTGCATATTTACCGGCTAATGTGCATATTTACTGGTTTTGGGTTTTGACTGTAACATATATAGTCGACTTTTATGACGCTTATAATAATTGTAACCCTGTAGTGTACCACACTGAAAGGTACCTAACAAACAACAACAGGCTGTTTATTAAAAAACACACGATCACACTCATAGCCCCCACTAGGATTCCCTGTATCAGGGTGCCATGGACATACACAGAACCAACCACAAAGAACGCCCAAACCCAGAAACAGACATACTTTTTGTATCCACTTAGTTACGTAAACTGTTAAATGAAAACTTGTCTACAAAAAGACAATTGCCATTTGAGAAAACCTCACAAACCCCCAAACCCCAAAACTCTTTTCCTCGCACTTTATAACATTTCTGTAACCAAGTAGCAGGAGTTACCCTTGTAGCCGAATAAAAGATGACCTCTGGGAAGGATATTTTCGAGAAGGAATAATCTTAAGTATGGCTCGAGGCGGGAGGTCAACCCATAGTCACTGAAGCAAATAAAATAGACATATACCCTGTAAAGGTCAGTTCACACCGGGAAGTGACGCGATACGATACTGCTTGAATAGGAATTTTGTTATATCAACCACTTAGTGAGAGGCTGGACCGCGCAGCGCAGCGCAACGGCGCCGTGAGGATTTTTTGTATTATGTCATTGGTAATGTAATTTGCATAGCATATAAAGTTCTATAAGGTATCACACTTTTGAAAAGAGACGAAACGTCGCTTCCCTGTGTCAACTGACAATGAACACAGATACAAAAATAAGGGGGTTAGAGTTCTGCAATTAATCAAAGTGAGGTCAAAACAATACATAAGCTACTAAAACTTACTTACATTACACCTGTAACCACTGACAGGTCTACGCTGGAGTCAAGAATAAACCCATTGCACAATGTCATCTTACATTATGTTCTGGACAGATGATTGCATAATTTATATTATTTGATGTCCATAAGTGTAGACTGTAGAGTATTTTGTGATCCTATGTACAGTTGACAGTAGTAACACTCCGATTGGTTATCTTTGTTTGTTAGTTGCGCTTCATCTACCTTATTCATTGATCTGAGGTCGGTTCACACACATGGGGATTGAAGGGAACAACCCATTTGGAAACATGAAAAACTTCGCTCAAATAATACCTGCTAGGTAATATGTAGGTACATAAAATAAATGGGTACCTACACATTTTCTATTACAGTTTTTTAATGGAAATGGGCGCTTTTCCACTAGACGTCACGTCAACGGCAACGGCGACGGCACGGCGACGATCACGTGACAATATCTATGGTAATCGATGACATGCCGTTACGGTGCCGTGCCGGCAAGTGGAAAAGCGTGTCATATAATTTCATTGATTTTCATACATTATCTCACCTACGATATCGTCGACGGTACCGTGCCGTCGCCGTTGCCGTTGACGTGCCGTCTAGTGGAAAAGCGCCCATTCTCTTGTGTTTTACTTGTTTTGATTTAAACTATACAGGGTGTGAGGGACCCGCAAACTAATGAAGGGTTGCTCGCCAAGAAATTATTTCAGGAAACGACCATTAATTTTCTGAAAAAAAAAAACTTCGCTAAATTACCATTATTGTTCACTGAGCAACTACCTATCAATTGACGGTTTTTTCCCTTGGACTTCATATATTTAAAAGTACACAAAAATAAAAGTGTTTGCCAGTGGTGTGGGAAAATATTTAAGGTGCACCAAATGTTGTGCATAGTATACCTATAATATGAGATGATTTTTCATAAAGACCTAACTGTAGATAGTTGCTAAGCTAATAGACAATAATATCATATTCATATACAAGAACAAGCGTTAAACGACAGAAATATCAATGGTGTTCTTCTACTTCTTATCTTGTAAGTTTTTGAGTCGAACAACGACCTGATGAACCCTGGTTAAAACACTTGTAGCAACCATAAATATAGATTTTCACCAAGTACCGACAATCTCATACTTTGTTATCATGTGCAGAGATACAAGCTGTAAATTATTATGTAGATGTCATACACATCCTCATTAGACTAAGTACATGGCTCGCAGCATATTGTGGGAGCTATTATACGGTATCTCGGAGACAAACACTGATAATGTCCTGTGTCCAGTTGCGCGTGACAATGGGCGCTTTTCCACTAGACGTCACGTCAACGGCAACGGCGACGGCACGGCGACGATCACGTGACAATATCTATGGGAATAGATGACATGCCGTGACGGTGCCGTGCCGGCAAGTGGAAAAGCGTGTCATATAATTTCATTGATTTTCATACATTATCTCTACCACGATATCGTCGACGATACCGTGCCGTCTGGAAAAGCGCCCAATGCCTCTGAAAGGACAGAGGCGTATCAGTCATCAAAGATTACTGGCGTCCTTGCCCGCATCAAATATTTCGTTTTCATATTTGAAATATTTTGCAAATTGATCATAATCTTTTTTTGAATTTGATCATTTGTATTGGAACAATATTGATTTACAATAGGTTATGGCTGAAACGTATCTTGAAAGTGGAAGAAAAACTTAGAAAAAAGACAAGTTAATTGAGGCTATGTTGGTAGGTTACAAATGATTGTTTAACCACAGAGACAAAACAACCGGTCTAAATCCACAAATTTAGATTTACCAACCTGCTTTGTCCGGCAAAAGCACACAGATTCACAAATGTTAATTACAGGAATCTGCCATCAAAAGCTGTTTCATTGGATGGCAGCAAGCCCGAATGACGTCAGAGTCCAGGGCCGAATTAAGCAGTTTACCACGACGGCACGGGAATCCTGTCTATTCCCGGACTATGATTAATTTCCCCTTTGATGTGTTAACAGGGTTGGACTTGGATAAATAACTTAGGCCGCCTGGCAGATATTTGAAGCAACGTTAGGATGTTGGATGTGACACTATGCGCTAGGCCGAAAGAGTAATGCTATTTAAGAGTAATGATATTCCGAGCATCCTACGTTTCGTTTAGGTAGGGTACTATTTTAGAGGCCAGATTTTGCATGACCTATTTAATATAACTGTCAATGAAAATTTAATAATGATACTTCGACATACAATGCGTTGTCAATTTGTCAACATAATACAAGGAAGATTATGAATTGTCGCTGTCAGTTTTATCAAACGGGCCCTTGGCCTTGCTATACTCGCTGAAACGAAAAAACTCGCATTTGTTGGAGTAGAAATACATTTCCTAATGTCCCGAGATAGACACCGCGCGCAACATGTAAATGATTATCCAGGACACATGCATAATATTATATAATCTTAACTGAATCTCAAAAGAAACTTTTGTTTTGAGAGACTTGGAATTTGGAGAATTAAAAACAAAACAAATAACTTTTATTCTTGGGTCCGTCCCTGTGTTGTATGATGTTCGTCAAACGAGTGCGCCGACGGCTCTGTGGCTTTATTAACGACTGCTCAGTCTGGGTGATACTGATAGATGAGCAGGAAGAGGAACAGGCAGGGTATCATGTGTATTGACATGTATTTAGGGTGCTCCACGCAACAAAGACACGTGCGAGTGCTGTAAGGGCAGCAACACACCTGCGTCACTTTCCGTAGCGCCGAACATTCGGGCGAGTTTTTCCTCCCGCGAGTGCACATTAAACCTAACACCCTATATTACCTTTAGTCAAGTCATCGGTTCTGTCTTTGAGGAGAGATAGTCTTGTCGTAAGCTTTACATGTCATGTCAAAGTAATTTCAAGTAGTTTAAAACTCAAGCAGAAGGGTTCATCGGGTCGTTCAAGTTGACAACTCAAACGGAGTGGGAAATGAAATATATACTTACCTACCTAACCTAAAATTTTGACAAAACAGAAACATTAACATCACATAGGAATACAACATGGTACGGAGTTATCTCTACTTATACTGCGGGAATTAACCACAAGGGAGTTATAAACCACATTGAGCATTATCTTCACTGTACTAAAGTAATTAAGTTGCTATTTTGGTGTATTTGAATTTCGCCGTGCAGTTTGTAAAGTTAGGCAGATTCTAATTTGACTAAATCTCAATAGAGGTATAGAATTAGTACTTACAAATCTTGGCATAAGAACCGCACCGTAACTAGTAAATCGGTTACTTCTTTTTCCAAAATTAAAGCATTTCAAGGCGTTGTTGTGCGCGCCAGAATAACTAATCTAACTGGATTATTATATGACCATGGATAGTGTTAACTACTTCAAAATTTAGAAGTTCTCATTAATATAATCACGGTAATGATCCCGTTAATGATAATAAATAAGTATTCGATACAAAAAAGTGAACAATATCGAAAATCTCAAAACATAATTTTAAGGAACCGATTGGTAAACAATGATTGGCAGGTGGAGTTAGCTATTTTCACTAATTATCCAGAAAAAACATAATCTTCCTAATATTACAGTATGGATTGCAACATCGTACACTACCGCAGATTAGCGGAAATATTTGATCATTAAGGTCGTCCTATTTTAAGGATTAAAGATAAGATAGGAATACCAATTTTAGTTAAGTACCCAACTAACACAAGAAGGTTGCTTAGTAGCTTTATAGCGTATATAATAACAGCTATGAGCTGCAAGAGTCAGCTGCATAGTGCGCTATGGAACCCTTCTGCAGCTGCTATAACCCTAAAGGGGCCCCTTATAGACCTTATTTAATAAGTCCAGTAGAGTTGCATAACAGCGTTAATTATTTCTTTGAACTGCTTTTTCCACTTCTTCAGCACCATAAAAAGTGAAAATTACAACTGACAGCTGAAATTGGCACTAATTGAGTGAACGAATTTAACATTCATCATTCATCCACTCACTCTGCCTGCAGCAGTCTGCGGCGAAAATTGCAACTTATAGTGAAATATTTAGCTGCTAGTGTTTAAAATGTAAGTATTGTATTTTATATTACTTGTATGAAGTCTTTAGATAAATATGCTTATGGCAGCGTGTAGTGCAATATTAAAATGGCGGAATAATAGTGAATAACTTATACGATCTCAGTTACGCGGCTTGTGTAGGTGAAGAACATTGGCAAATTTAATTTACTGTGAAACGTGTATGGTGTTTTATCAAAATAATTCATGGGCCCTCAATTAATTAAAGATTCTATGAAAATCTAATGAGTTTGTAAACGCGAATTCAAATATTTTAACCAAATTTTGGTAAGTATAATGCTGATTTATGTTAATTTATAGATAACTAACGATAACATGATATTTCCGATCATCCTAAGCTGTGCAGTGTGTTGAAATAAACTAAAATATAAGTACTAATCAAGTAATTGTCTCAGATAACCTAAAAATGCTACCACAAAATGGCGTTGATATTGTAGCAGCCTTAGGTTATTTGTTTCGCTACTGTAGCCCTTTAATGCAGTGTTAAGCGACAAAAATCACTGTTCAGAAGCTCCTATTGCCATTTAAGCTGCTAAATTATCTGCTCTAGAACTTCAAGTTCCATACAATGTCCAATAGAGTGAATATTATATCCTAAAGTGTTAATTTTATATGATTTAAAGCTTGAACCTGCATTGCAGCACCTACTATGAGGATAAAAACGCAAAGCTAATTGCAGATGGCGCCACCAGCGAGTGTTCCAAAAGAGACCAATGAGAAGACGCAAAACTGATATTGACATTGACATTGACAGATTACTGACCAATCACAGGAACCTGACCAATACCTAATATTTAATTCATTGTAATGATAATAATTCCACCGTTCTTCATATTAGAATACTAGACTAGATACATAATCTGTAGTTCTTCATTTTATTTAAAAGTTATTATTTCCTGCCATAAAGCACTGCAGACCCCATAGTAGTTCTATAAATAGGAATTTTACGAGCAGAAGAGCTAATAATACCTCTTATGCATAACAAACATTCTAAGACGTCAATAAGTTACAATTTTCTATCTTATGCAAATCATCGTGGCAAAACATGCCACGGAAGAACTCAAAGTGCTAATAGACATACAATTATATCTACAATGCAGTCTATGGTGGTATAAAATGCCAAGTAAGACCACGATGCGACCTAAAGTGACAAAAAAGATCCTAATCTAACTATTATACAGTTCACGGTGCCATAAGGGTCGCAAAAATCCCTTAGATTTTTGCTGCAGCCATCAGCGATAATTTTACCTGTTATAGAACTCGTGCCTAATTAAAACTCCCTTATGCCACCCTTATAGACATTGGAACTGTAAGAGAAGCTGCAATTTTCACTAATGTGTTAGTTGGGTAAGAAATAGCCCGAAACTTCTCTTCATAATTTGACAGTCGTGGAAAAAATTAAAGTTTGGCATCTGATGTCATATACCTATTCGAAATAAAACATATTTTTAACCGAACCGACTTCCAAAGAAAAAGGAGGAGGTTCTCAATTCGTCGTGAAATTTTATTATTATATCATTTATGTGCAATAGACCCCAGGTTGCGAGCTATCTTCATCAATGATTAAATACAAATACAAATACAATACAAATATACTTAATTGCACAAAAAACACAGAAATTACAAATAAAAAAACCTAACCTTAAAGTTTCTATTGAGAATGAGAAGCAGACGACCAGGAGTCGCATTTTTGAACCGTTCGAATCGAAAACTGAAAGCGCATACGAAATTCCTTCGTGCACGAAATTAATTTCTATCACACACGTTTTTACGTATTTTTGAATCAGTAGAAATCTGTGTTGCCAATAAAGTCTAATCCCATAACTTGTTTCCTTTCTACGCAGAAATATACCTACTATACCACCACCGCCACTAACAAAAATCTTTGATTACAAAAACCGGTAATGAATCGCAGAGAAACGGAACGTAAATTCAAGTAAATTAAAAAGTTAAAGCGTCACTTGTCAAATTATTGTCTGTCTCACTTCCGCGACCACAGAGTACTTGAGTTTCGAGTAGTAGAAAATACAACGAGTGGTTTAGACCACTCGTTGCAGGATTCGTATGCGTATGAATGTTCAAAAATAGTGATTTTGGAATTTCGCATGCGAATGTGGCTCTTTCGTATGCGCATTAGCGTTCGAGTGGTTCAAAAATACGGCTCCAGAAGCATTTTTGATATACGTGCGATTTTATAAACACTCCATTGCAGCCGGCGTGGCACACACGGCTTAAAGTTACTAAACGCTTAGGCTCGTATTCATAAAGCGATCTCAAGATTGAGAACAGTATTAAGTATGGATTGTACAGACCGTTTTGTACTAAAATGACATTTCTGATACGAACTTAAATTTGCTGTGACTCTTGAGAGCTGATTATAAATACGGACCTTAGAGTTAAAATTGAATTTCGTGTCGACTGCCTGTTCCTCCGGGTTGTGCCGGCGACATGTGTGTAGGAGCCTTTAAATACGTTTAACTTTACCTCCCACTAGAAAGTTCACAACAAGGTTGGTGTACCCGAGCCTGTTTAACCTACGGCTTAAGAAGTTGAACAAATTAACATGTTTTAACTTGGCTTACATCAACTTACTGACTTTAGGTAGTTGAGAAAGCTTTTACGAGAAGGTATTCGATTTTCAAGTCTAATGAACAGTACTTAGGGACAAGATCCTTGGAAGCGAAGTTACTTCGAAACTTGCTTACTAATTTAACGTAATTTTATTTGTCTAACATTATATTGACAGTCTAAGATAGGTATCTCATTTTTATATCTGATATTTAAAAAAATCTTACTTACTTACTTGTATTTTTAAATTTTGAGTGAGAGGTTAGTTGACCTAGTCACTATCATTACCTGTTAATGTATTAGCAGACGTATAAATTAGGCTTTACAATAAAGGTACCTACATTATTAGGCAAACTTTTTGAAGTCATTTGAGAAAATTTTCTCAACCTAAACGCTTGAATTTAATGTGCAATATTCAATGCACGGACTGGGTCATTCTAAGTCAAGTAAATTACCTCAAACTATGCACGGCTGACTGGTAATCCAGTGCCTGCCCACGTTAATGAAATTAAGCCGTCAGATGACGACGAGGAGGATCACGAAGGCTTAAGCGATGAGTTTATTAAGCAAACGCATCGGGATGGGGACTCCCCGCGTCGGCTTTGAAATCACTCATTTTTGTGGAATTTTAAATTCATCATCCTTCCCGTATTTCACAGGGTCGGCTACCTAATCCAGGGGATCAAACGAGGGTACTGGTTTTTACACAGAGCGACTGCCATCTGACCTCCGCAACCCAGAAGGAAAACCAGACCCAATCCTAGATTAGACTTCTGCCAGGTTAGTGGCCAACCCAGTTGTCAGAGTTTTCAAGCCGCCACTGCTTAGCAATGGCCTCTGACTTGGCTTAACGACTAATATCTACGATATTAACCGGGACCAGCAGCTTAACGGTCCTTTCGAAGGTTAACAAATTATCAATTATTTAAATTATCAATCCAAACAATGTAGTAAAGAAGCTCACATGTTTTATGTTAAATGGTAGATTCCCATCAGAATTTCCCACCATCCTTCTTGGCTTAATAATAAATAAGATAAAAATAAAAGACAGTTTTATTCAATTTAATATTATATTTTGTACTGAAACGTCTTCAATTTACCTGAATTTAATGTATAGCAACCATTAAGGTAGTAATTTATGTAGAGAACAAAATTAAGCGGCTTAAGTCGTCAAATGACTGCGGCCGGTGGCTTAAACTGGCTTAGCGAGGAGTCTATTAAGCAAACGCATCAGGATGAGGAAATAAGTCTTCTCCCGGGCATGCTGTAAAAACCAGCCAAGGGATTCGAGGGTTTCAGTATATTGTAATGGTAGGCGATGGGCTGACAACCTGTCACTACAGCAATATACAAATCTATCTTAAATAACCCTCAAAACTTGTCAGACGTGGCTTAATGGCCTTTGTTTGGGTCGTTGACGCTCTGCCTACCCCATTAGGGATACAGGCGCGATAATATGTATGTATGTATGTATGTTATTAAGGCCCAAAATTGATTTTCCCATACAACAAGGCCACCTCGATCAGGCATTATATTGTTCAGTTTCGTTGACTGAACAACCCCTATCAGTTTGTGGCACACAATCTTACACCCGGTATACTAATTAAAACTGTGCTCTGGTAACACCCTGTATTCCAGCCTAGCTGACGTAGTGGCAGCGGCATTGATTGAACTGTCAGATGCAGCCACACTGGCCTCGGCGTAGTTAGGTCACGTTGCACACAGATTATTTATTAGCAGAACAGTTGTTGGTGGGATTGGAGTGCATATCCTATGGGGTAGGCAGAGCATTAATGTCTAAAGCCACTTTCGCCAAATATGGATAATTTAAATTTTAAATTAATTATATTTTTAAATTTTTAATTTTGGTGTGTGACCCCACGCACGCCTCCCAAAAGTCCGGGACTCTATAGAGTCTACGAGAATCATAGTCGAGAAAATTTCTAAATGTATGTATCTTTTTTAATATAAATAACGTACAAGACATTTGAATTAAAAAAAAAACTGCACAAACGAAAAAAGAAATTCAACGAAAAAGACCAAATCAAAATTGGAGGCTTGAATATTTCGTTTACCTTACCATTTCAACGTCAATTTTGAAATGCGAAATATCTAGCTCTTTGAATGTCAAATAGAAATAGGATGATCAAAACATAATTATTATTATCTCCAGTAAACTTTATTTTTGAAGGTAGGTTATACAACAAACCAGACTTGACAAAATATTCGAGTTACATTATTACGTTCAAAATTCTACTTACACCCCGTATATTTTAGTTGAGATGCCTGAGTGTGTGTCTGTTTGGTTCGCACAAGTTATTCTGACGGTGGATTTTCGGACTATTACAACATGCATGGATTCTATCTCAACGCGTGTAAGTAGAATTTTGAACGTAATAATGTAACTCGAATATTTTGTCAAGTCTGGTTTGTTGTATAACCTACCTTCAAAAATAAAGTTTACTGGAGATAATAATAATTATGTTTTGATCATCCTATTTCTATTTGACATTCAAAGAGCTAGATATTTCGCATTTCAAAATTGACGTTGAAATGGTAAGGTAAACGAAATATTCAAGCCTCCAATTTTGATTTGGTCTTTTTCGTTGAATTTCTTTTTTCGTTTGTGCAGTTTTTTTTTTAATTCAAATGTCTTGTACGTTATTTATATTAAAAAAGATACATACATTTAGAAATTTTCTCGACTATGATTCTCGTAGACTCTATAGAGTCCCGGACTTTTGGGAGGCGTGCGTGGGGTCACACACCAAAATTAAAAATTTAAAAATATAATTAATTTAAAATTTAAATTATCCATATTTGGCGAAAGTGGCTTTAGACATTAATGCTCTGCCTACCCCATAGGATATGCACTCCAATCCCACCAACAACTGTTCTGCTAATAAATAATCTGTGTGCAACGTGACCTAACTACGCCGAGGCCAGTGTGGCTGCATCTGACAGTTCAATCAATGCCGCTGCCACTACGTCAGCTAGGCTGGAATACAGGGTGTTACCAGAGCACAGTTTTAATTAGTATACCGGGTGTAAGATTGTGTGCCACAAACTGATAGGGGTTGTTCAGTCAACGAAACTGAACAATATAATGCCTGATCGAGGTGGCCTTGTTGTATGGGAAAATCAATTTTGGGCCTTAATAACATACATACATACATACATATTATCGCGCCTGTATCCTAATGGGGTAGGCAGAGCGTCAACGACCCAAACAAAGGCCATTAAGCCACGTCTGACAAGTTTTGAGGGTTATTTAAGATAGATTTGTATATTGCTGTAGTGACAGGTTGTCAGCCCATCGCCTACCATTACAATATACTGAAACCCTCGAATCCCTTGGCTGGTTTTTACAGCATGCCCGGAGAAGACTTATTTCCTCATCCTGATGCGTTTGCTTAATAGACTCCTCGCTAAGCCAGTTTAAGCCACCGGCCGCAGTCATTTGACGACTTAAGCCGCTTAATTTTGTTCTCTACATAAATTACTACCTTAATGGTTGCTATACATTAAATTCAGGTAAATTGAAGACGTTTCAGTACAAAATATAATATTAAATTGAATAAAACTGTCTTTTATTTTTATCTTATTTATTATTAAGCCAAGAAAGGATGGTGGGAAATTCTGATGGGAATCTACCATTTAACATAAAACATGAG
>JARACY010005433.1:0-21877 GCA_029255725.1 Scrobipalpa atriplicella | reverse complement strand
TGCGAGAATGTTGAGTTGGCGCAGATGGTGGTGAAGCTGAAGGATCACGTGCACCGGCTGAAGCAGCAGGTGCTGGAGCACGCCAACAGCGGCTGCCACATCGACTCCGCGTTCTGAGCGCGCGCCGCCATCGCCGCCGCGCCCCCACATTCCAAGCTAGTCGCGCCGCCAGGACGCAGCATACAAAGCGATTTGTGATCTTAATTATACTGTGTAACATATAGTTAGGCTTAGTGTAAGGTGAGCTGTGGACCTATGTTAAGTTTGAGAGATTAGCACGCCAGTGAGTGCAGAACCTCCGCTCGAATCGAATCCCGTGTTTATGTTGGTGGATCTACTTAGCTCGCTGTGAGTTGCAAAGTTTTCCTTGTATCAGTATTGCGTTCTCGTAGAATAGTGTAGAAACTAGAAAGGATAATCGTGCAACGTCATTCGTTTGCAGAATGACCGAGGTTATCGCGACGTTGCCAGATTTGTGAGTGAATTTCCCACTTGAACCGTGTGGCCGTCCCTCTGATAATGGGATTTCCATTGTTCATTTCGCTTTACCATATTTTTTTCCCCATGTCAAACCTTATGAAGTTCATAATTTGCATTTTAGTTTTGATTTGACGTTGTAAATAGAGGGAGTGAGGCAGAGAATTTGGCAGGCGGTAGTAAGGCGAGTGCGAGTGTGATGGAAGGCGTGTGCAGCTGGCAACGTCGCGTGGAGGCAGTCACGAGCGGATGTTCTGCTAATTAAAATTCCGCCTGCGCCGCCCTCGCGGAATGGCGGCCATGTGCTGTCGGACGTTCCGATTCACGTTATGTTGCACAAGGTTAATTTTTTACAACAATGGCGTCGCGACGCTGTGAGACGGAATTTCGCTACGCTTGACAAAATTCGTGCTTGTGTGGTTTATGAACGAAAGCTAGTGCCTTGTTCGCGTGTGTGTGGAGAGAGCGGTTGCGCAAGTATCCCAATATTTTAAATGTTTTCTCAGAACTGACCCGGTGCTCTTTACTGTAGTGGACGAGGCCGTCCGATAGTGTGACCGAATGGAAGAGCATTTCGTAATGTCTGGATGATGAGATGAGTGAATGGGACGGAAGTATTTATTAGTGAGAATGTTTACCTTTTAGGATGAAGTAGCAATCTCGAGTGCCTACGCTTTGTAAACTAAAGCCTTTACCTACGTTTTATTGTTTTTGTTACCATTAAATGCTGCAGTACTCTGTACCATTGTCTTCTATAGGTTACTATAAGAATTGTAATACCAATTAACAAGTTGAATTGTTATAGACTATATGCGGGGAGCCAGACGCACTAGAACCTGTTTCTAACAGCGCTGGTGAACCTAAATTTGTATTATTTTTATACAAAAGATTCATCAGAATGTTAACAATAATTTGTAAGTTTATAAAAGAACAGTTATACTAGAATAATATATTTCTATGACTTTAACAAAGAATATTGTTTTATACTGAATAAAGATATTGTATGATAAAATCTGAATGAAGAGAAAAATAAATTATGAAGATATTATACCAATTACTGTGTGCTTTCATTTTGAATGCCTGGGGAAGCTCCACTGGCAACTATCCAAGAATCGAACACAAAGACTCTAGGCCCGTATTTATAATCAGCTCTCAAGAGTGACAGCGAGTTTGAGTCTGTATCAGAAATGTCATTTCAGTACAAAACGGCCTGTCAAATCCAAACTTAATACTAATCTCAATGTTGAGATCGCTTTATAAATACGAGCCCTACACCCACTCCTGATGGTGTAGAATAGCTTTACGCATCAGGTCTGCGCAATAAATAAAAGTCAATTAATTACGTTCAACACGCAGAAGCAGCGATACACGAAATACGTAATGTTTATTGGAAAAGTAGAAATAGTAGTCTCTTACATCACATACACTATACTAAATATTATCCTCAATCAATATGATGCAATTAAAAGTACTAAAGTACATAATACAAAACCAGAAAGTAACACAGTTCACTTACCACAAATGCTGATTAATAAATTTCATCTAACTAATAATGATAACCTTGAAATTAATTTAATTCATCTTTTGTTTTTCTTTTGCACCTTGAATTGCATCATAACAACAAAAGTTGCATCATAGTACATAATACAAGTCTGTTGCATTGTTACAATCAAAATTGATGTCAATGCAGTTTAAAGCAAACATAATATTGACATGTCATAACATGTTTACAAGGTGACTAGCAAATTAGCGAAATCGATATTATGATATTGTATGATGTTACTTGACCTTAAAAAATCTTTTGCTGACCTACTGTCTATGTCTATTCTATGTAGGTACCATCAATAGAAGGTGCTGGGAGCAAGCGATCTATGTGTACCATCAACTATAATGAAATATAACTTTTAAATACATTATTAACAGGTAAACTGAAGAAACTGAACAACTTCCACCAGGAAATTCTTTCAGAAGATAAATTGTTTTTTTGAATTTCCCATACAAAATTACCACCTCGATTAGACAATTTGTATGGAAAAGCAAAATTTTATTGCGTTATCTGAAAAAAAATCCTGGTTCAGTTGACTTTTTCACTGAGCAAGTCCTATCAGTTTTCGGTACGCTGTCCCTTACACCCCGTATACCTCCAACTTCAAGTACTTATACCTAAGTAGGATCCAAGTTGAACCCTTCAAAATTAAAATATCTACTCAAAGTAAATAAACCTAAGGACATGCCAAGACTCGATCAGTTGCTGATGAGTATGAGATGCTATAATGCAATAGTTTCAAAATATTCCGACGTGGGTGCTAAAACGAATATTGATGAAAGAGCAGAAGAGTTTTTAAAATATTATTACAAACCGATGAATTTAATATATTGAAGGTCGCAAACCGCAAGAGTCGATGCCAAAACCATTAGCCGGATATCCGAGATTGACGTATGGCGCGTAGGACGAGCTGGGAAAACAGATCACTGTCCTTGGCGTGCATCTTCGGGAATTGGGACGCCAGAAATGTATCACACCATATCTCGGATTTATTGCATTTTATATTTTGATCTAATCATACGTTGTCTGATATTGGTAAACTTTATTGGGTCAATTGGTAAGTAATGTAATAAAATATCATCTATGATAACTTTAAATCCAGGAAGCAAGATACATGCGTGATGGCTCAATGCCCAATGTACTGTTCTGTGTTAACGGCTGGAGCACAAAAACAGTGCAATGGAAATGACGCTCAAAATAGACCGTACCTTAGCTTAGCTATTAATTTAATAATATTAATTCAGTCATATTTTCGTATATGACATAAATAATTAAATAGTATTATCATTGAAACCTTTTAAGTTTAACCACAAGCCGATCGAAGTTTAACTGATCCAAATTAGTATAGAATGCGCAGAGGATCGGAGGATCGGATAAAAATCATAGAAAAAAGCTGAACTGCAAATGAAATGGGCAAATCATCGACAAACCCGATTCATAAGTAAAGTAGGAGTTAAAGACATACATACATACATACATATAATCACGCCTTTATCCCTAATGGGGTAGGCAGAGCGTAAACAACCTAAACATAGGTCGTTCCGCCACGTCTGACAAATTTTAAGGGTTATTCCAGATGGATCGGTATATTGCTATAGTGACAGGTTGTCAGCCCATCGCCTAAATTACAATACTGAAACCATCGAATCCCTTAACTGACTTTTACAGCATGCCCGGAAGGATATGCAGCTGGCACATTCTATGTTTTTCTCTCACTCCCAGTCCAGCATTAAAGACAGTCTTCAACATATGAAATGAACGTTGCTTGCTAACCTAGTCCTCAATCTAGATATCGGTCAAGCCATCCACGAGCTCGCATTGTTCTATTGAAGACAGGTAAGGATGGATTTAAAGTCTGAAAACAGTTTTTTCTTTTTAATGATATACTATTTTTTGAATTTGACGCACTTAATTAAAATTCAAATTAAAGCATTTACGTGTTCAATATGCTGACCGATAAAACTTTAATTAGATTTATTCAAAAAGTAATGCGTCAGTCGATTCACTATTTATTTTAAAGTCTAACAGCAAGTTTCATTATTATCGAAGCCGACGTCAGTCAACAAAGAGTGTTTGTATAACATCTGCGACTATAAATATAATATAGGTGTTTATTGAACAGTTATTTGAGTATACAGCTATAGAAGATAAACAAGTATGTTGGTAAATACTTGGGAGAACAATGCGAGCTCGTGGATGGCTTGACCGAGTATCTAGATTGAGGACTAGGTTAGCAAGCAACGTTCATTTCATATGTGAAGACTGTCTTAATGCTGGACTGGGAGTGAGAGAAAAACATAGAATGTGCCAGCTGCATATCCTTCCGGGCATGCTGTAAAAGTCAGTTAAAGGGATTCGATGGTTTCAGTATTGTAATTTAGGCGATGGGCTGACAACCTGTCACTATAGCAATATACCGATCCATCTGGAATAACCCTTAAAATTTGTCAGACGTGGCGGAACGACCTATGTTTAGGTTGTTTACGCTCTGCCTACCCCATTAGGGATAAAGGCGTGATTATATGTATGTATGTATGTATGTCTTTAACTCCTACTTTACTTATGAATCGGGTTTGTCGATGATTTGCCCATTTCATTTGCAGTTCAGCTTTTTTCTATGATTTTATCCGATCCTCCGATCCTCTGCGCATTCTATACTAATTTGGATCAGTTAAACTTCGATCGGCTTGTGGTTAAACTTAAAGGTTTCAATGATAATACTATTTAATTATTTATGTCATATACGAAAATATGACTGAATTAATATTATTAAATTAATAGCTAAGCTAAGGTACGGTCTATTTTGAGCGTCATTTTCCATTGCACTGTTTTTGTGCTCCAGCCGTTAACACAGAACAGTACATTGGGCATTGAGCCATCACGCATGTATCTTGCTTCCTGGATTTAAAGTTATCATAGATGATATTTTATTACATTACTTACAATTGACCCAATAAAGTTTACCAATATCAGACAACGTATGATTAGATCAAAATATAAAATGCAATAAATCCGAGATATGGTGTGATACATTTCTGGCGTCCCAAATTCCCGAAGATGCACGCCAAGGACAGTGATCTGTTTTCCCAGCTCGTCCTACGCGCCATACGTCAATCTCGGATATCCGGCTAATGGTTTTGGCATCGACTCTTGCGGTTTGCGACCTTCAATATATTAAATTCATCGGTTTGTAATAATATTTTAAAAACTCTTCTGCTCTTTCATCAATATTCGTTTTAGCACCCACGTCCGGAATATTTTGAAACTATTGCATTATAGCATCTCATACTCATCAGCAACTGATCGAGTCTTGGCATGTCCTTAGGTTTATTTACTTTGAGTAGATATTTTAATTTTGAAGGGTTCAACTTGGATCCTACTTAGGTATAAGTACTTGAAGTTGGAGGTATACGGGGTGTAAGGGACAGCGTACCGAAAACCTGATAGGACTTGCTCAGTGAAAAGTCAACTGAACCAGGATTTTTTTTTCAGATAACGCAATAAAATTTTGCTTTTCCATACAAATTGTCTAATCGAGGTGGTAATTTTGTATGGGAAATTCAAAAAACAATTTATCTTCTGAAAGAATTTCCTGGTGGAAGTTGTTCAGTTTCTTCAGTTTACTGTTAATAATGTATTTAAAAGTTATATTTCATTATAGTTGATGGTACACATAGATCGCTTGCTCCCAGCACCTTCTATGATGGTACCTACATAGAATAGACATAGACAGTAGGTCAGCAAAAGATTTTTTAAGGTCAAGTAACATCATACAATATCATAATATCGATTTCGCTAATTTGCTAGTCACCTTGTAAACATGTTATGTAACATGTCAATATTATGTTTGCTTTAAACTGCATTGACATCATTTTTGATTGTAACAATGCAACAGACTTGTATTATGTACTATGATGCAACTTTTGTTGTTATGATGCAATTCAAGGTGCAAAAGAAAAACAAAAGATGAATTAAATTAATTTCAAGGTTATCATTATTAGTTAGATGAAATTTATTAATCAGCATTTGTGGTAAGTGAACTGTGTTACTTTCTGGTTTTGTATTATGTACTTTAGTACTTTTAATTGCATCATATTGATTAGGATAATATTTAGTATAGTGTATGTGATGTAAGAGACTACTATTTCTACTTTTCCAATAAACATTACGTATTTCGTGTATCGCTGCTTCTGCGTGTTTGAACGTAATTAATTGACTTTTATTTATTGCGCAGAACCTGATGCGTAAAGCTATTCTACACCATCAGGAGTGGGTGTAGGGCTCGTATTTATAAAGCGAATCTCAACATTGAGATTAGTATTAAGTTTGGATTTGACAGGCCGTTTTGTACTGAAATGACATTTCTGATACAGACTCAAACTCGCTGTCACTCTTGAGAGCTGATTATAAATACGGGCCTAGAGTCTTTGTGTTCGATTCTTGGATAGTTGCCAGTGGAGCTTCCCCAGGCATTCAAATGAAAGCACACAAGTAATTGGTATAATATCTTCATAATTTATTTTTCTCTTCATTCAATTTTATCATACAATATCTTTATTCAGTAATAAAACAATATTCTTTGTTAAAGTCATAGAAATATATTATCTAGTATAACTGTTCTTTTATAAACTTACAAATCTATTTGTTAACATTCTGATGAATCTTTTGTATAAAAATAATACAAATTTAGGTTCACCAGCGCTGTTAGAAACAGGTTCTAGTGCGTCTGGCTCCCCGCATATAGTCTATAACAATTCAACTTTGTTAATTGGTATTACAATTCTTATAGTAACCTATAGAAGACAATGGTACAGAGTACTGCAGCATTTAATGGTACAAAAACAATAAAACGTAGGTAAAGGCTTAGGTTTACAAAGCGTAGGCACTCGAGATTGCTACTTCATCCTAAAAGGTAAACATTCTCACTAATAAATACTTCCGTCCCATTCACTCACTCTCATCATCCAGACATTACGAAATGCTCTTCCATTCGGTCACACTATCGGACGGCCTCGTCCACTACAGTAAAGAGCACCCGGGTCAGTTCTGAGAAAACATTTAAAAATATTGGGATACTTGCGCAACGCTCTCTCCACACACACGCGAACAAGGCACTAGCTTTCGTTCATAAACCACACAAGCACGAATTTTGTCAAGCGTAGCGAAATTCCGTCTCACAGCGTCGCGACGCCATTGTTGTAAAAAATTAACCTTGTGCAACATAACGTGAATCGGAACGTCCGACAGCACATGGCCGCCATTCCGCGAGGGCGGCGCAGGCGGAATTTTAATTAGCAGAACATCCGCTCGTGACTGCCTCCACGCGACGTTGCCAGCTGCACACGCCTTCCATCACACTCGCACTCGCCTTACTACCGCCTGCCAAATTCTCTGCCTCACTCCCTCTATTTACAACGTCAAATCAAAACTAAAATGCAAATTATGAACTTCATAAGGTTTGACATGGGGAAAAAATATGGTAAAGCGAAATGAACAATGGAAATCCCATTATCAGAGGGACGGCCACACGGTTCAAGTGGGAAATTCACTCACAAATCTGGCAACGTCGCGATAACCTCGGTCATTCTGCAAACGAATGACGTTGCACGATTATCCTTTCTAGTTTCTACACTATTCTACGAGAACGCAATACTGATACAAGGAAAACTTTGCAACTCACAGCGAGCTAAGTAGATCCACCAACATAAACACGGGATTCGATTCGAGCGGAGGTTCTGCACTCACTGGCGTGCTAATCTCTCAAACTTAACATAGGTCCACAGCTCACCTTACACTAAGCCTAACTATATGTTACACAGTATAATTAAGATCACAAATCGCTTTGTATGCTGCGTCCTGGCGGGCGCGACTAGCTTGGAATGTGGGGGCGCGGCGGCGATGGCGGCGCGCGCTCAGAACGCGGAGTCGATGTGGCAGCCGCTGTTGGCGTGCTCCAGCACCTGCTGCTTCAGCCGGTGCACGTGATCCTTCAGCTTCACCACCATCTGCGCCAACTCAACATTCTCGCCCTTCAAAATTTTCACTTTGTCTTCCAATTTGGAGATCCTCTCGAGCTTACGCCGCCGGCACTTGGAGGCGGCCACTCGATTTCTCTGCCGTTTGCGTTCTAGTTTAATTCTCTCTTGGGTGTCCATATCGATGGGGGAGAGCGGCGGCGAGTTGGACGCGCTCGGGACGGTCTGCGGCTCGTCCTTGACTATGGGCTGCGGGTAGCGGTCGGGCTGCGGCGCGGGCCGGTCTAGGTCCGCGTACACGCGGCGCGGCACGGGCTCGCCGCGCCCGCTGTGCAGCATGTCCAGGGCTTCGACGAACGGCCGCGCGTACATCTCCTGTTCCTCCGTGGGCGCCGCCGCCGGGAACAGCACCGGCGCGCCCGGCGTCGGCGTCGCCGTCGTGATCATGCCGTTCTGGATGATGAGCTTCTCCAGCTCGGGGGATCCCAGCTTGAGCAGCTGAAGGTCCGGCGATGAGAGCACCGGCGCGGCGACCCTCGCGCGCTTGCCGCCCCGCCCGAAGTCCAGGTCTAGTGTCAGGGACCGCTTGAGGTTGTCGACGGGGCCGGCAGCGGGGTACTGCTCGTCATAGAAAGTTGTCTCCATGCCGTGGCCGGAGTGTCGCACCATGTGTCCTCTCCGAGTTACTCGGTATCACTAAACTCACTGCGCGAACTTTTATAACTTTGTCATGCACGCGAACGTCCGTTCTGCTCGACGTCTCGTTTGTTTCTAAACATTGTTAAGAATCAACCACTGCTTTTATGCCAATGACTCAGATAGGCTATTTTTAGAAATGGCGTGATGTGGCGGCTCGCTCATTGGTGGGAAATGACGTGATAGTTGGAAAAGCTTGGCTGTGATTGGTCGACCACATCGTGGCGAGGCGCGAGGCCGCAGCGGGCTGTTTACGACTTCGTGCGATTACCGAGAATCGCCGGGATTGTTTCCATTGCACAAAACTTTTGTAGCCAGTAGCTTCATTTATTTGTATTGTACTGGTATTTACTCCTAGGTTTCTAGGTTACTCTGTCAATTCAATACTTATTATAAGTAAATACTTTTTATTTTAGCTGGTTAATTAAACAGGATAGTTATTAAAAAGCATTACAGCACAGCAACGCAATTTGCGATTGGATTATAAATAATAAATTAAACTGGCTAAAACATTTTATTCTATTTTAAATTATATAAAAAGGTTTTTATTAGAATTGCTTAAAGGTACCTACCTACTTAACTAACGACGACATATTACTATATTTAATTACTAAGTATTCAAACTACCTATTAGAAATTTGTGTGTATCAATAATTTATCCCTTTTTACTACCGACATTAATTATATTAAGAATAGTAAGTAAGTTGGCTCGCCTAGGAACTTCATAAATTACGCAGTTTTTTAGTTACGTTATTATAATTTAGAAAAGTTTCATCCAGTCTAAACTGCATTTTAAATAAATAAAGGGCTCCTCTTTGGATATTTATCACCTGCTATGCTATGCTAAACCTGCCGCAGCATTCAGCATAATAAAACTGAATAAGGACTGAAGATTTATTCAATTCTATAGTTTTGTTGAACGTCTTTGATGAAAAAATATAACAAGAGAATCGCATTTCTTATTAGGTACTGAATAATGCCTATTTTACTTTTATGAAAAAGAATAATAGATTAGTTGCCTGAATTCTATAAACTACATACTACTACGACTGTTTCTACAAATCTCATCATTATGTTCTGTTAGTAATAAATATCATCCAATTTATTTTGTGAAATAAATATGACAATGGACACTTTCAACTTAGGGCGAGGCAAGGGGGCGGGGGTAGCGGTGCAAGAAAATATATGCGTGCGGCGCGGGGGGAGGGTGCTATGGCCGGTTCAACGAGAGCAAGCGAGATGCATGATGTCGCCCTCCCAGTCACACCTACGTAAAACTATACCGATACATTAGAGGAAAATAAAAATGCACCTAAAATTCTTTCATTTATGAGAACTTGTTGGGTGTTATTGCTTGGACAACATTGTATTTTTGACCTTGGTTTTTGACATACTATATTTTAACTTTTACCTATTTCATAAAAAAAAAGGAAAACAAGTTTTACAGGTTCTAGAAAAGTAGGTGCCAGCATAAATTGATGATTTTTGTAATTTTTTAGTATAAATAAGCTAATAAATAATAAAAACTAAACATCTAGTCGTAAAATTAAGCACGAGACCATAAATGTTGCAGCATCTCTAATATTAACTCCGATCCAATATTTACATTTTGTTGATTGAATAAAACTTTTTGAAAGTAACTCGTAACGCCATCTATGGGTCTTTGTATAATTATTATTGCTGCTACTCACCAATAGATGGCGTTTTACATCTTGATATTTCTACTCATTCATAGATGGAGCTGATCTAATGTAAGTTAAAAAAGTAGATACCTACCGATACAGATAATTCATATCATTGCATATTAAAATACTCAAGGTTCGTTCACTTGTTCACTACCCCCACAAAGCAGACTGAAAGAATTTCTTTAATGGTTTTGGTCAACCCTTTAAACTGGTCACAGCAAAAGAAACCACAGTGGAGCTATTTCATTTTTTCCCATTTTATTTGGCATAGATTTTTTTTTTTTTGTAGGACAAAACACAAAGTCCGTTCTATACCACAAGAAGAAACAGGTAAACAAACAAATAAAGTATACTTATCATCATAATTTATTTTCACAATTCCTTACAAAACTAACATACATCTACTTTACAGTAATAGAAATGATCCTGACATCCTCATAAGGCTTGTCTGTCTTGGGGTTGGTCTTGACGCTGCCGATGTTCTGAACGACCTCCATCCCGCGCACCACGCGACCGAATACTGTGTGCTTTGTTGTCCAGCCACGGCTAGAGAAAAAATTATGGGGGAAAAAATGAGTATTTTATAAAAATTTATTAGTCAAAATCAAAATAATATAACTTATCAAGTTAGTCATTAATATTACAAAAAAACAGCTTAATAAAATTTAACGCTAGTAGTAGTATTTATTGGTTTTTAAAAATAAGATAATCTTTAACTAAAGAAAGAAATAGAATAATAGAATAGAAAAGAAATCAATACAAAATGTATTATTTTATAAGTCAAAAATAAAAGCGATGATTTTTCCAATAGTTGAATAGTTTTTTTATATAGTTTCATCATTTCTAAATTTAAAATCGTTATTTCGGCAATATTAGTTAGTAGAAGCAAAAACACACAAACAAGAAAACAATTTTTAGTTAGATCAGTGATTATGGACCAGTGAGTTTCGCAAAACATACACATAATAAAATAAAAATTTGAAAGCAAAACATAAGTTGCAAAAAACATGCATTCCATAGACATAGAAAACTTTTTATTCTCAGTTACAAAACACAGAGTACAAAATTTTGAGTAATAATAATAAAACATTTTACAATATTAAACAGTAAAGGCACAAATACAACAATAAAATTAAAGTAGAAGACAGGTATAAATCAAACCAATGTGTAGGCATGTTTCGTAGCTGAGAAAGGGTGCTGACTCAGCATGTGCTGTGGTTTCCCGCAGCGCTGTTATTCAGCCAGAACCCAAATCCGCGAGCTAATTCCATGAATTAGTAATTTTATTTTCAAGCAAAACATACAAAACAAGTCAATACCTACCTTCGGGTTATTGTTACATCTCTAATCTCACTCAATATCACATTAGCTGTTGACTCCTGTGCTATTGAATCAGATGAGAGATTTCTGATAAGCGTGCGATGAAAAATATGTGCGGTGGAAATTAAAAAAAAAACAACCAGACCAGAAGTTAGATCTTTCGTTAGTTAGTTAATAAGTGAAAAATCTCCGGGAATCGAACCCAGAAAATGATATCAAAATGCTCGAAGGATGCATGCCATGTTACAAATTTCCATCCATAGTCATACATAACCAAACTTGTATATTCGTCAAATTATGTATGTAGTCATGACTTTTAGAGGCGCAGAAGAACATGAAAAAAAAAACCACAACACAGTTACCAGATTAAATTACGTTAAAAATAAAAACAAAGACGAAAAAAAAAACAATGAAATTGTTAGAGTCTATCTAATGAGTCGTTGCACACGGAAATGGCGCTAATAAAAAAAAAACACATTTAAACACAGAAAAATTACAATAAAACTATTTTGATACTTTAATACAAAAAAAAACTACTTTGATATTTCCATACAAATAAAATAAAAGTATCAAAGTAGTTTTAATGTAGTTTTTCTATGTTTACATTTAAAGATTTTTAAAATTAGCGCCGTTTCCGTGTGTAACGACTCATTAGACAGACTCTATTTTGAACGGGGTTATTACCACGATACTGTTTATTTTGATGACCTGATTTTTTCAGAACGGTTGCACGTCTGGTCTAAACCCCGTTCAAAATACAAATTTAAATATAGTGAACAACCGCGAAAATGGCAAAACGAGAAAAACACCTCAAAAATCCTCATAAAGCGTCGTCCCATAGATTGTCAGGGGTACGTTCAGTCGACCCAGTTCGATATTTATACCGATCGAATCTTATACTAGTGGGACGCACTGAACGTGCACCTTAGCTGCTGTCAGATAAAACTTCACTTCCGGTGCGCCTCTGAACGGGCCGGATAAAAATTAACCTAGTCGAAATTTCGTCTGACAGGTGTCTCTGAGTATAATATTTAACCAGGTTAAAATTCGATCGGGTAAGCGGCTCTGAACGTACCCCAGTATCATTGAAATACTCACAGTGGGCGCTAGAGTGATGAAGAACTGTGATCCGTTGGTGTTGGGTCCCGCGTTGGCCATACTCAGCGTGTAGGGGCGGTCGTGCTTCAGGTGAGGACGGAACTCGTCCGAGAACTCACCGCCCCATATGCTCTCCCCGCCTGTGCCCGTACCTGCACAATTATTAAACAATTAAATTGGGTATTTGTAATGAAATAGTAGATTTTATTACGTGGGAGTAAAATAATATTTTTAAGGCGAGGGCGTTTTTTTGAATCCAGAGCGAAGTGAGGGATTCTAGAGTAGAATCCCGAGCGTAGCGAGGGATTCTTAAGTAGAATCCTGAACGTAGCGAGGGATTCAAAGTACGTCGCCCGAGCCAAAAATATTTTTGCTCCCGAGTGATACACTCTACTTTTCATCCCCCTCTATGAGAAAAAAAGGCGCCTAACTAACACTTGTAAATTTAAATATAATAGAATAAGAATGTTATAGGTAATTTCACTGCTAGAAGACCTCATTTTGAATATTTAATAATTCGTAAAAAGAGTCGAAAACACGGGCTCCCTATAAAACCCTGCTGTGCTGCCCACTCGTGCCGTAGTTCGAGCATTTTCAATTTTTTTTTATCAGCCGTCGCGCAGTCTAACCAGCCAGTGTACCATTATTTGAATTCGACATCTAACTATTTTGTTTTCAATCCGCGTCAGTCATGCCAAATCAAAAAAAAAAGAAAAAGAGGTTCCAAATTCAAAAAGTGCGATTAAAAGTTCTTTTAATCGCACTTATTTTCATAAAGAGGATTAAAATCTCATTTTTACCCTGCTGGGACAGTCTCTAGCAAAGAGTAGAGTAATAGTACCTATGTCGCTTAGAAGCATCAACTTTAGGCGCACTTATATGCGATTAAAGTCGTCGTTTTCGAATAGATGGGATGAAAAATCACTTACTACGTTCGCGTTACAAGTCAATATACTTCGGTCAATAACGTCATATTCCACGCTCGTTACACTCGCCACATAAGTCAATATACCACGCTCAATAACGTCTTACAGCCCGCTCGCTGCGCTCGCGATATAAGTCAATACACCTCACTCAATAATGTGTTACCGCCCGCTCGCTGCACTCGCGATATAAGTCAACACAACACGCTCAATAAAGTGTTATCACCCGCTCGCTACGCTCGCGACATAAGTCAATACAACTCGCTCAATAACGTGATATCCCGCACTCGCTACGCTCGCTACATAAGTCAATATACCTCGGTCAATAACATATTCGCGCTCATTACGCTCGCAATATAAGTCATTACACCTCGGTCTTTTCGGTCTTAGGTTCACGGCCATTAAATATTAAATAGTTAAATTTAGACCCTATCAAACTACCATTATTGTGCAATATGTACTCACCAGTAGGGTCTCCGGTCTGCACCATGAACCCCTTGATGACTCGATGGAACACGTGTCCGTTGTAGTACCCGTTCCTTGCGTGTACGCAGAAGTTCTCAGCGGAGCGCGGCACATCCTTACCGAATATCCGCACGTGCACGTCGCCCAGAGACGTGTGGATGATCGCCTGCTCGTAGATACGTTGGACTCCTGGGAAAGTAAGATAGACGAACATTTATTAATTCATACACACAAATCACGCCTTTATCCCTAGAGTGGAAGGCAGAGCAAAAACGAGCCTAAACAAAAGTCGTTCCGCCACGTCTGACAAGTTTTGAGGGTTATTATTATTACAGATGATAATGTATATTGCTATAGTGACATTGAATTGAATGATAGTAAATTGCAATACACTTAAACCCTTGAATCCCTTAGCTGGTTTTTACAGCATGCCCGAGAAGAGATGCAGCTGGCACATTCTATGTTTTTCTATCGCTCCCAGTCCAACATGGAAGCATTTATTAATTCATAATCTTCTTTATCGGTGGTACATATACAAACTCCATTTTCTAAAATTGTTGGAAATGAAAATAATTAAATAAGTTAGTCTATGTTACAGTTTACTAGTTTCTTTTCTTACGCTCATTCTTCTCCATTGCCTATTACATGTTATGAAGCATTCAATAAGATCAAATTAAATTCATGTTGATATAATTTATTCTGGCCTGGCCTACTTACCCTGTCCTTCAGTGGCTGAAATAATATCCTCTTTCGAAGGTTTCTCATTGAAGATATCCCTATCAGCATCAGGACTCTTGATATCGTCTGGACTTCTTCTACTGAACATGTAGAACCTGTTCTTCTTGTAAGCCGTACATAACAGAACCCTGATGTCAGAGATTGTTACCCTAATAGTGCAGTTAATTGGCCTCTGACATGATTTATAAAACGACCACTATCTAATCTAAATAAGCAAGAATTGGTATGAACTTAACTTGGCTTTATTAAGCATCGGACATGGTTTTTGTAACGACTACTAGATGTCTAATACCAATAAGCAAGAATTAATATGAACTTACCGTAGCCTAATTTGGCCTCCGACATGGTTTGTGTTACGACCACTATCACAGGCGGCGACCACTTGAAATAAGCAAGAATTATCACTGTACTTACCCTTGATCCAGGGTTCGTCGGGTCGTTTTCGGTTCGAAGACCATACTCGATAGAAGTAGACTTACCTTGTCCTTCAGTGGCTGAAATAATATCCTCCTTGGAAGGCTTCTCATTGAAGATATCCCTATCTGCATCAGGACTCTTGATATCGTCTGGGCTTCGTCTACTGAACATGTAAAATCTATTCTTCTTGTAGGCCGTACAGAAGAGGGTCGGGTCAGTCTTAACATTGAGTAATGCTGGGTTCTCTGAGCCCTCCATTTCGAGGGTGGTTGCTACTTTTGATTGGTTTGTTCTACCCTGGAAAGGAAAAAATAATACAGACATAAAGTCACGCCTCTAGCCCTTACAGGGTAGGGAGAGCATGAAACACCTTATAAAAACGATTTCGCCATGTGTGTATCGCTGTAGTGACAGATTGTCAGCACATTGCCTAAATTACAATACACTGTAACATGCCCAGGAGGAAGGGTAGCTGGAACATTCTATGTTTTTCTATCGCTCCCTGTCCAGCATGTGAGCATGTCATATAAGTTTCCCATTTAATCACAAAAATGTCTGATTTTGAATCAATATAGTCTCATAAGTATCTTATTTAGATTCATATCTATGTTAAATAGACCAAAAAATAAGTTGTTTAGATAATTTTGTGTCCTAACTTTCCACATGACAAGATACTGACCTGAAACAGGGCCAAGTGCAAAGGCCGTAGGTTCTCTGGTTTGCCCAGCATGCTGATGCACCGGTTAGTGACCAAGTTGACTATTTTAACGCCTAACATAGTCGCGTACAGCACGAAATGACCGCTCTGGTCGAAGATTATGTTCGCGAGGTGCACGAAGTCGGATTTCTCGAGATCACGTTCCGTTGCCATTCTGAAAGGAATAAAGGTTTTTTTTTTTTTATAAATGGGTTTGCTCTTGACTCCAGTCTAGGTCGGGAGCGACATACAGATCTATAGAGCTAAAAAGTTTTTTAAAGGTAGTAAAAATTTATCTGTACCTATACAAGATGATTGAATTTAATTATTATTCATGAAGAAAATTTAAAGCGAAAGTATTTTTTAAAATTTAATATGCATCATCTCATCATCCACGACGGGGACCCTGGTCCCTACATACATAATAATCACGCCTAACGGGGTAGGCAGAGCGTAAACGACCTAAACAAAGGTCGTTCCGCCACGTCTGACAAGTTTTGAGGGTTATTATAAAACTACATGGCACCTGGGCATGTTTGGTGAGTTTGAAATACCTGCGACCGAACTCCATGTTGGGCACCTCTCGTCCAGCACCTTGTGCAGCCGCCCTGTCACCAAATGAACTGTTATCTGCTATATATATGGGCTGTTACCTGTTAAATGGGCTGTTGCCTGCTATATGGACTGTTATCTGCTATATGAGCTGTTACCTGCTATATGGGCTATATGGGCTGTTACCTGCTATATGGGCTGTTACCTGCTATATGGGCTGCTACCCGCTATATGGGCTGTTACCTGCTATATGGGCTGTTACCCGCTATATGGGCTATTACCTAGGCTGTTACCTGCTATATGGACTGTTACCTGTTATATGGACTGTTACCTGCTATATGGACTGTTACCTGCTATATGGGCTGTTACCTGCTATATGGACTGTTACCTGCTATATTGGATGTTACCTGCTATATGTACTGTTACCTGCTATATAGACTGTTACCTGTTATATGGGCTGTTACCTGCTATATGGACTGTTACCTGCTATATGGGCTGTTACCTGCTATATGGACTGTTACCTGCTATATGGGCTGTTACCTGTTATATGGACTGTTACCTGCTATATGGACTGTTACCTGTTATATGGGCTGTTACCTGCTATATGGACTGTTACCTGCTATATGGACTGTTACCTGCTATATGGGCTGTTACCTGCTATATGGACTGTTACCTGCTATATTGGATGTTACCTGCTATATGTACTGTTACCTGCTATATAGACTGTTACCTGTTATATGGGCTGTTACCTGCTATATGGACTGTTACCTGCTATATGGGCTGTTACCTGCTATATGGACTGTTACCTGCTATATGGGCTGTTACCTGTTATATGGACTGTTACCTGCTATATGGACTGTTACCTGTTATATGGGCTGTTACCTGCTATATGGACTGTTACCTGCTATATGGGCTGTTACCTGCTATATGGACTGTTACCTGCTATATGGGCTGTTACCTGTTATATGGACTGTTACCTGCTATATGGACTGTTACCTGCGTCCGAACTCCATGTTGGGCAGCTGTTGCGTGGCGTGCTGTAGCTCCTGGAACCGCTGCAAGCTCTCGTCCAGCACCTTGTGCAGCCGCCCTGACACGAAATGGAACACACGCACCTATTACAACAACAGACAAACATAACATACATACATAAAATAGTCCCGCCTAGGTTATACGCGCACGATTTTTTGTGATAATTTTGTCGCACAATCGCAACGTATGGGTTAATATGTCAGCACATTTGCGACAAAAAAGTCGCGTACGTAAAGTATGGTACATCGCGAATTGATAATCATGTCGCAAAAATAAAATTGTGGTGCGTGTAAAGTGTAATAAATAGTCTGTTAACTGAACTTTTTACTACGTTAATATTTTATTAAGGACAATTTAGACTGTCTCTTCAACAAAAACATTTAGAGTCTGTTCGAAAAGAGAACAGGCATGGAATTTGAGGGCGCGCATTTGTATTTAATTAACTGTCGCTTGGTCATGTGAGGATTATGCCCAAGTCTTTAACAGTAACCTTCTACATTAAATTTTGAAGGTTTTAGGTCAAAGACCTAGGCATAAACGCCACGCAACCAGCCGTGGGATAGTTAATACAAATGTGCGCCCTCCGATTCTATGCCTGTTCTCTTTTCGAACAGACTCTATGCAATACCTTTCTGTCCAAACTGATGGAAGCCATCTTGTTTCCGTCGGGTGAGAAGGCGAGCGCGGTCGGATACGTCTTGTTCTTTACGAAGTCGAACAGATCCGTGTCCAGTTTGGAGTCGAAAGATACATTCTTCATCATTGTGATATATTTTTATTTTATTTGCTTTTGTGACATTGATATAATTTTCTTTGTAATAGACTCGCTTGTGACTTTCTAAAAGTGTTCGTAAGAATCTATTTGGAAATAAATGATTTGACTTTGACTTTGATTCAGTCAGCATCCGAAATATCGCGTTTTTGATAGCTGTTAAATAAGCTTATTTAAACCCTTCCTATGTCCCCAGGCATAGTCGAATACTGGACGGGTCCGAAGCACGAGTACAAATTCCCGAAGAATGTATCTTTCGACTCCAAACTGGACACGGATCTGTTCGACTTCGTAAAGAACAAGACGTATCCGACCGCGCTCGCCTTCTCACCCGACGGAAACAAGATGGCTTCCATCAGTTTGGACAGAAAGGTATTGCATAGAGTCTGTTCGAAAAGAGAACAGGCATAGAATCGGAGGGCGCACATTTGTATTAACTATCCCACGGCTGGTTGCGTGGCGTTTATGCCTAGGTCTTTGACCTAAAACCTTCAAAATTTAATGTAGAAGGTTACTGTTAAAGACTTGGGCATAATCCTCACATGACCAAGCGACAGTTAATTAAATACAAATGCGCGCCCTCAAATTCCATGCCTGTTCTCTTTTCGAACAGACTCTAAATGTTTTTGTTGAAGAGACAGTCTAAAATTGTCCTTAATAAAATATTAACGTAGTAAAAAGTTCAGTTAACAGACTATTTATTACACTTTACACGCACCACAATTTTATTTTTGCGACATGATTATCAATTCGCGATGTACCATACTTTACGTACGCGACTTTTTTGTCGCAAATGTGCTGACATATTAACCCATACGTTGCGATTGTGCGACAAAATTATCACAAAAAATCGTGCGCGTATAACCTAGGCGGGACTATTTTATGTATGTATGTTATGTTTGTCTGTTGTTGTAATAGGTGCGTGTGTTCCATTTCGTGTCAGGGCGGCTGCACAAGGTGCTGGACGAGAGCTTGCAGCGGTTCCAGGAGCTACAGCACGCCACGCAACAGCTGCCCAACATGGAGTTCGGACGCAGGTAACAGTCCATATAGCAGGTAACAGTCCATATAACAGGTAACAGCCCATATAGCAGGTAACAGTCCATATAGCAGGTAACAGCCCATATAGCAGGTAACAGTCCATATAGCAGGTAACAGCCCATATAACAGGTAACAGTCCATATAGCAGGTAACAGTCCATATAACAGGTAACAGCCCATATAGCAGGTAACAGTCCATATAGCAGGTAACAGCCCATATAGCAGGTAACAGTCCATATAGCAGGTAACAGCCCATATAACAGGTAACAGTCTATATAGCAGGTAACAGTACATATAGCAGGTAACATCCAATATAGCAGGTAACAGTCCATATAGCAGGTAACAGCCCATATAGCAGGTAACAGTCCATATAGCAGGTAACAGTCCATATAGCAGGTAACAGCCCATATAACAGGTAACAGTCCATATAGCAGGTAACAGTCCATATAACAGGTAACAGCCCATATAGCAGGTAACAGTCCATATAGCAGGTAACAGCCCATATAGCAGGTAACAGTCCATATAGCAGGTAACAGCCCATATAACAGGTAACAGTCTATATAGCAGGTAACAGTACATATAGCAGGTAACATCCAATATAGCAGGTAACAGTCCATATAGCAGGTAACAGCCCATATAGCAGGTAACAGTCCATATAGCAGGTAACAGTCCATATAACAGGTAACAGTCCATATAGCAGGTAACAGCCTAGGTAATAGCCCATATAGCGGGTAACAGCCCATATAGCAGGTAACAGCCCATATAGCGGGTAGCAGCCCATATAGCAGGTAACAGCCCATATAGCAGGTAACAGCCCATATAGCCCATATAGCAGGTAACAGCTCATATAGCAGATAACAGTCCATATAGCAGGCAACAGCCCATTTAACAGGTAACAGCCCATATATATAGCAGATAACAGTTCATTTGGTGACAGGGCGGCTGCACAAGGTGCTGGACGAGAGGTGCCCAACATGGAGTTCGGTCGCAGGTATTTCAAACTCACCAAACATGCCCAGGTGCCATGTAGTTTTATAATAACCCTCAAAACTTGTCAGACGTGGCGGAACGACCTTTGTTTAGGTCGTTTACGCTCTGCCTACCCGTTAGGCGTGATTATTATGTATGTAGGGACCAGGGTCCCCGTCGTGATGATGAGATGATGCATATTAAATTTTAAAAAATACTTTCGCTTTAAATTTTCTTCATGAATAATAATTAAATTCAATCATCTTGTATAGGTACAGATAAATTTTTACTACCTTTAAAAAACTTTTTAGCTCTATAGATCTGTATGTCGCTCCCGACCTAGACTGGAGTCAAGAGCAAACCCATTTATAAAAAAAAAAAAACCTTTATTCCTTTCAGAATGGCAACGGAACGTGATCTCGAGAAATCCGACTTCGTGCACCTCGCGAACATAATCTTCGACCAGAGCGGTCATTTCGTGCTGTACGCGACTATGTTAGGCGTTAAAATAGTCAACTTGGTCACTAACCGGTGCATCAGCATGCTGGGCAAACCAGAGAACCTACGGCCTTTGCACTTGGCCCTGTTTCAGGTCAGTATCTTGTCATGTGGAAAGTTAGGACACAAAATTATCTAAACAACTTATTTTTTGGTCTATTTAACATAGATATGAATCTAAATAAGATACTTATGAGACTATATTGATTCAAAATCAGACATTTTTGTGATTAAATGGGAAACTTATATGACATGCTCACATGCTGGACAGGGAGCGATAGAAAAACATAGAATGTTCCAGCTACCCTTCCTCCTGGGCATGTTACAGTGTATTGTAATTTAGGCAATGTGCTGACAATCTGTCACTACAGCGATACACACATGGCGAAATCGTTTTTATAAGGTGTTTCATGCTCTCCCTACCCTGTAAGGGCTAGAGGCGTGACTTTATGTCTGTATTATTTTTTCCTTTCCAGGGTAGAACAAACCAATCAAAAGTAGCAACCACCCTCGAAATGGAGGGCTCAGAGAACCCAGCATTACTCAATGTTAAGACTGACCCGACCCTCTTCTGTACGGCCTACAAGAAGAATAGATTTTACATGTTCAGTAGACGAAGCCCAGACGATATCAAGAGTCCTGATGCAGATAGGGATATCTTCAATGAGAAGCCTTCCAAGGAGGATATTATTTCAGCCACTGAAGGACAAGGTAAGTCTACTTCTATCGAGTATGGTCTTCGAACCGAAAACGACCCGACGAACCCTGGATCAAGGGTAAGTACAGTGATAATTCTTGCTTATTTCAAGTGGTCGCCGCCTGTGATAGTGGTCGTAACACAAACCATGTCGGAGGCCAAATTAGGCTACGGTAAGTTCATATTAATTCTTGCTTATTGGTATTAGACATCTAGTAGTCGTTACAAAAACCATGTCCGATGCTTAATAAAGCCAAGTTAAGTTCATACCAATTCTTGC